>JAWWML010000066.1:253406-359129 GCA_035047165.1 Ormyrus rosae
ATCATCTTCGAACGAGACGCTACATATAATTAGGATCGAACGTCGCCCGCCTTCGGCGGGCTCGTTTGATCTATCAATAAATTAGCTTAATCTCGAATACTTAGAATAAGTATAAATCAACATGCAAGCTTTATTTAATTAAAAAGTGTATCTGCAATTGAAATAAAAATTACGTGATAACCCAATGAACATTTATGATTTGTTCTTCTGAATTTTACTGGAGTTCTACAATATTTACTGGTACATTCATAATTATTAGCACGCTGTCGCTGTCTTATAAGAAAATTGGTCGGAACCCGCATTTGTTATGCGCAGATGGCAATTTTTATCCTGGCACAATTGTTTTTATTGAAATTTGCTCGGTGTAAACGGAAATAATATAAAGCAGAATTCAACTTTGTACTATAACTGTTTCAGAGAAATAAAACATTTTAAATTGATAAAAATGTGTTTTCAATTTTCATAACTAGATCCTTTTCAGAAACAGTTTATTTCATTTTGTACGAGCAAAAGTAAATCGAAGAATATATGAAACTTGGAAAAAATTTTATTATAAAACTCATATTATAGAATTTAATATCTATTTGCATAACAATACATCAGATCTGCAAGTGTATTCTTTGATGCTTGGATAGTCCAGTTTGATCGACGGCGATTGAATTTTTAATTTCACAGTGTGTATATTTATCAAGTCTGTACTGTCAATAAATTATCGGGGAACTCTTAATTTTAAATTAAACTGAATAATTCCTTGTTCCTTCGAAGAAGCAAATTAAAAGGAAAACTAGAACGCTTTTAAAATGAAGGCCGGTTAAGAGTTCGCTTTTGCCAGAACTCTGCTTATTCTTTGAAAATTTATCACGGAATAAAATTTTCAGCTCGACTAATAACCTGCACTCGTATTTAAACGAGCTCGAGGATTCGATCTGAAATATCGTTTATAACGGGCCGTCCTTTTTTGCAATAATTGAGCCCAGAAAAAGAATAATCGCGTTATACGCATTACCATCAATAAAAGTCACGATTGTGTGCGCTCTTCTCTCCCGTGGCATACGAGCCTCGCGCGCATATAAATACGTTCGATTACAGGCTTTTGTGTGAAGTCTGAAAAATGCCTCCTCCGTATTCCTCGGCGGAGCGACGAATATTCCGAGATAAGGATCGATCGCGCGGCTTTCGTTGATTGAGTCGGACCACCGACTCTGGCGTTGATTTTTCAGGATGCCCGGTTATTAAGCCCAGCCTCTCGTTGCATTGCGCAAGATAGCGCCAAAGATAAGCAGAGAATACCTTATTATTGAGGCTCGCGCTCGAGAGTTCGGAGAGGCGCGCGTGGAATTCTTTTATTTGTCGATTCTTCGCGGGCTTGTTTGCATTAGTCATTAAACAGACAAATGTCGCTGCGTGCTTTTGAAGAATGGATCTTGGCGAATGCAAGGGACAAATAAATTCTTGGCATTGTGGATTTACGAATTTCGCTGAAAGAGCCGAAAGACGGATATGATTATCTTGAAGATATATCGCCTGTATAAGAACTATGAACTACGCATTGCGTAATTTATGGATGTCGAACCTATATGTGTACAGCTTCCAGCAGTGCAGACAAATTTTTCGTTTGATAATAATAAAATTTAGTCGGAAAGAAAAAAAATCAAACAATTGACGAGGGCAAAGTCTAAATAATTAGACGAATGAGCAAAAAGAATGGATATATACTAAAATAATGGAATAAAAGTGAGAAGGGTCTGCTTAATAAGGGAGAAGACAAGCGTCGACTGATTGACAGCGGCAAAAGAAGGAAGGTGTAAGCTACCCCGACTGGTGCCATAATCCCTAATTTCTCATGCGGACGCTCGGCGATCGGGCCTCGTCAATTTTTCAAGCGGCGCTCCTATCCCGCTTATAATATACACGTAGAGCGACACTCGTATCTCAGGCATTTCGCGGCGGCTAAAAAGAGACTCGGATGCAAAAGGAAGATAAAGAGCGCCCGAGCGGAGAAGAAAACGCCGCGGGGAGAAAAAGCATGGGCAGCGTACGGTAGCGGGCGACTTTGCAAAGAGAGAGAGAGAGGGAAAATGAAAGGCAGGGGGTTCTTTCGCGTGTGTGTCCGAGTCCGAGAAGAGGGACTCTGCTCGCTCGGCGATAATTTATCGTGACATTACTCAGGGACGGACACCTCAATGGCTGGCGCGCGAGGCATATGTGCGCGCGCGCTTTTTCGTGTCCACTGTCTCGTCTTCCCTTTATTTAACCCTCTTTCTTTCTCTGCTCCGCGAGATATTTTGCATTTCCCATGTCTCTTTCTGTCCTTGAGCCGCGAGCCCGGCTCCTCTTCCTCCTCCTGCCTCTTCTTCTTCTTCTTCTTCTTCTTCTCCTCCTCCTTCTGCTATAATGCTTCTTTGCTTGCTTCGTACACTATGGCACCTTAACCCCTTTGTGGATCACAGTCTTAAATTCGTCAAGCCGCGAGCGTGGGTTGTTATGCATCCTGCTGCCAAAGCTCAGAATTGTTAGGGGGGACGCGTTCTTTTCGGTATAAATTCCGTTCGTTTTGCTTCATGCTGATGAGATGAGCCTTGTTTTTAGCCAACATTTTTCTACGGGCCCTTCTTCTTTATCGTTGGAATTTTGTTTACCATTCGGACGTATTTTAGTTTCTCATATAAGTCATTAATTAGGCAACAGTCTCAAGTTTTTCTTTTTAATAAAAATGACACAGTCTAGCTCAATGTTGTGAGGAAATTTATGACAGAGGTATCCTAATACTATTCTTAGCTTGAACGTCAACCATGCATTATTAACGCAGAATATTTGGATAACCTCGAAATGCATTTTAAGTCACAAAATTTTCATGAGCAGCTAATGGCACGTATAGTTTCTTTTGAATTATGTACGCAAGCCATGCCGAGCAGATCCGAGCGCCGTGTGCTCAAAATAACACGCAATCCTGATTGATTTTAAATGAATTTCTACTCTGCAGCATGAAAATCAGGCAGGAAAGGTAAGTCGGGCCACACGTATCTCGGTTCTTTGTTTATCGTCGGCTCTTCTCGCGTCCATCTACTTTCTTGGCGCTCGGCGCCGATATTGTTTAGCATCCGCGCACGCTACTAACCCGGGAGAATGCCGTTTCACTCGAGTCACGGAAGGTCATCGTGACCATAGATCATCGTCCGTGCATTTTCCCCCCCTCTCGCTCTCTCTCTCTCTCTCTCTCTCTCTCTCTCTCTCTCGGACGTATATATACCGGTTTGAGGCTCGCGGCGGGATATTCGCGCTCTTTCTCATTCCGCGCGCTACTCTGCGAATGTTTGCAGATTGCTTCTCTCTCTCTCTCTCTCTTGCCGGGAGAATCGAAATGACGAACGATGTGCCGTGCGACGATCGCACCTTCTTCTTCTTCTCTCCTTCGGCTGGCTCGTTTTATTCCTGCTGTTCTCGCTCGTTTAACCTGCGGGCGCTTTATAGAGGAGAGACGCTGCAGCAGCAGTCGTCTCGTGTGCGCGCACGCCTTCCTTTTTTGCGCCGCTCATTCTTTCTCGCGCCGAGTAGTATTGGTATAAGGTAAATTCACAGTAATTGACACTTGACCCCTTCGGCGGCCCCGTGAGCGCAGGCCAGGGGCCCCCTGGATTCTTATATATTCACGGCGTTCCTTCTCGCCCTCTCTTCCGATCCTCCGCCTCTCCTTTTTGTCGGAGACGAGGCTTGTATGCGCCTGGCATTTTTCTGGAGCTCCCTTCTTCTTTTTCTTCTTCTTCTTCTTCTTCTTCTTTCTCTTCCTCTTCTTCTTTCCAACAGTCGAAGGCTGAATTCTTTAATTTTCGAACGATAATTGCAGATCTGCCCGTTTCATCGGTTGCGTGAATCTATGAGCCACCCGGAGGCTCCGCCAGCATGTGTCTACGTCTTTTATTCTTTCTTTGCCTCCGTGAAGAATGGCTGTATCGAGTTTGTGCAATTTCTTCGTTTTAACTTTCCGCTGCATTTATTTCGGAAAATAACGAGAGAATTATTAGAGAAAGAAAAATCTATAGTGGAGTACAAAGTCAATTTTTTAGCACGAGGGTATAAAATTTGGCGCAACTAAACTTCTGTAGTGCACAGCATAAACAGAGTTTATGACTTGTGCAAGTGGCGTTAAAGTAAACGATTGCGTTTTAAAAATCAACGCTCCAAGTCGTTACAAAGACGTTAATACCAGAAAAAAAGAAAAAAAAAATAGAAGAGACTATCGATTACATTGTGCAGTAATAATCTAAGAAAAGCTACCAGCGAAGAGGCCTCGCAGGAAATATAAACAACATTAGTCTAAAAAGAAATGCTAAAATCATTAGCTACCGAGAAACTTTATACTTGCCCATAGCAAATGCACAACTGTAAATTAAATGAATGAATGTCTGGCTGCATCCGAGTGTTTTCTACTTTGTAATGCACTGCGAACGCGCAGGAGCGTACAGGCTACGTTGTAAATGAGTGAGCTTACACGAATGTGTAAGCGATAATATCGATAACTATTGCTTTCCAAGCTGGTAAATTTAAATTTCCTGATTAAACTAATAGAAGAACTTGTGAGCGTACAATTGCTGTATGTTGTCTGTCGATACTTCTTTAAAATACATGGAATAATATGCTGCGCTTTGAATATATGTATACGCGCAGCATTATTCCATTTATTTCATTTTTTTTTCTTTTAGAATAAAGCGATTGAATTTTGCAGTTTTAAAGAGAAACCTTTTTAAATTTCAAATGTTTCCTTGCGTTTTCCATTATTTTGAAGTTGTGCAAGTCTTTGAAGCCTGAAAGTGCGTTTTATAAGTTTCTTTTTGCGGCAACAAACTGCTTTTTAAACTTCAAAAGCATTCCAGAAGCCTATTATTGTTTCAACGTTTGACGCATTTCCAACGAATTAAAGAATGTTTTATTAGTCTGAATTCAGTTTCATCACCGCTTTTTAAAACCCGCTATATACCTGGAGAAATGCAGGTTCTTTAAAAATAGCGCAAAACTCCTGCCCGTAGCAGATTGATTATATTTTTCGCGCGAGCAGGGCAGTTTACTCGCAGCTCGATCGCCTGGAAGGTTTAATCCCCTCGAGGAGAAAACACGGGTGACAAGTGTTGATTGGCGCCGCCCGATGGGAGCTTAATAGAAAGGCTCTCTTGAGATGTCGGCTCCGCGCCTCTTAAGAGTATCCGCACTTGAGAGCGGGATGTAGGCGAAGGCGGCGACGTGTACACGTAAACGCTCGCATTGTAAAGAGGGCCGGCGACAACCTGTTGCTGCCCGAGAAAAGTCGATCTGCCTGCCGCCCTCGGTGTCGCGTCTCGGACGAAAGCGATTATTGAGACGCTTAACTCCTCCCTCGCCGTCGATGCTCTGCCGTTGTCGTTCGTGATATTCTTTCCTCTTCTTCGACGTTTTCTCCTTTTGCTCTCTGCTCTCTTCTCTTTGTTTCTGGGTAAGCGACTCGTTTCTTTTTTCGCGTTCAGTTCTATTCTTTTCGCCAAGAGAGAGTGAATTTTTAGGCGGAGTAACGAGCTTAATTCTAAGCTGTTTTTTCGCCCTTTTCTCTTGTTGAGAAGTCTGCGTCAAAGGACGTTTGACAAAGAGAATATCGAAGTTTTAAACTCTTCATTTTATATGCTTATTGCAGAATGTAGAGTTATATTTCTACTTTATATTTTACGAAAATTATAACTGTATGTATATTTTATTTTAACAAATATTATTTCGTAAATTATAACGTAAATAAAATTCATTTTAGTATAAGACTTCATGAAAATATTCTCCTTTTCAATCTACACAATTATCGCCCTGGCATAGAATGGTCCACTTTCCTGATAATCCTAAAATTTTTAGTATAAATATATTATTGCCTAAATAAAAAGCATCCAAGTTTTTAAGAAACATTTTAGTATATTCTTATTACATATGTACATAAACAGCAGTATTTATCGCTTAAAACAATACTTTTGAAAAGACAATTGTGCAAGTGCCGCGTTGGAAATTACATTTCTACAAGTTCAAATATAATCGCAAATTCTAACAATTGTGTACTGCCGCCACTTTAACAATGTAAATGTATACCTTCTTGGACAAAGGAATTTGGGCTCGCACAGTAAATTGCGGCGCAGCTATACGTCTTTCGCATCGAGGTCAATTCTTGACAAAATCAAAACAACAGCAGAGTTTGAATTATTATTAGGCAACCAAAGAAAACTAATTTGCTCCAACCTGCTTTACCTGGAAATTTCTCCTCATTCTCATTGTTACAGAATTTTCTAATAACGAGATAAAATAAAAAAAATATTCTTTTACATTGCAAAGCTGCTGGTTAATATGTTTTGATATTTTAGCACACACAAACTTTTAAAATATTTGACTGCAGAAATGCTCTATACGCTGCAATAAATACTGCAGCTTGTAATAACAAACAATTAACGTAATTTTATTTGATTACCGGAACGCGCAGCTCGCTACTGTTATACGCGAGCGCGTGTGTATATCGGCAATTATAACTGCTTTGGAAATTGTAATACTTTTATGCACGATATGTTTGCACTACTGAGTACTTTATGGCATTCGTCATACCTGTACGTGTATAGCATACACACGCAACCAGGCATAATGTCCACGTAAACGCTCGGCCGGCTCGGCTTCAGAGCCATGAATGTGTTCGGGGTGATTATTAGCTCTTGAATATTTGACTCGACTGTAGCCTCAAGTGCGTGCCAAGAGGGCCGTATACGGTGCTTATAAGCACGCACTTTGTAAATATCTCTACGTCGACGTGAGATTTTAATTTACCGGCTAATAAGCAATTTAAGGCCAGGAAGTGAAATGCGCTAATTTTGGAGAACGGTACGTTTCCAGCATTATAAAATGGATCCGGTATTAGAATGCTTATTATTATATGCGCCGATCTTTATATAAGAAACGGATTTGCTTGTCATGTCTCCTTTAAGAAAAGCCAAATGAGAATAAATGTCCAAGTTTCTTTAAAAGCAACCGGTGATTTTAAATGCTGTTAAAAAGTTGATTTTAAACTTAAATAATAGTTAATACCGCATTTAAATTACACTTTTAAAGATAGATTTGAAAATGCTAATTTTTTCATTTTTCAAAAGGTGAAGATTAGTCTTTTTGGTTAGTCATAAGCATACTTTAGAAATTCCAGCATTATCGTTGCCTCAAAGAGAAAATATCCTCTTGCTCGTTTAAAAATGAGCCATTACGCGGGAGAGACAATGGCCGCTTTAGAAAAATATCGAGCTCGCAAGCGATGATTTAGGATAATGATGCGCAGCGTATAAGCTATGTGCGATAAATGGCTAATTCGTGGCCGGGGCGCCGCGATATGCATCTTTCTCGCCGTGCTAAGGTTAAGTACACAGAGCGGCCGACTAGTGGAAATGTTAACTCATGGAAAATGAGATCCCGCCGATAAGCGCTCGTAGCTCAAGCGCTCATAGCCCGTCGTGGCTGTCGATCATTAAGAAAGCGCCGCTTTTCCGCAAAACGATTAGCCCCGGCTGCCCCCTTCCGCGCTTATGCAAATCGACTTGGGGGAGCGCGAATTGCCTCGACTTTTTTCGGCTCTGGAAAAGCGAGTTCTGCCTAGGAAGAGGAGCGTGAGAATCACGGCTTACTTTTTGCCCGGCGCGCTTTCTTCATATTCCGTTACGAGCTTCGAGAATTCCGTTAAGACGCCGCCTGGGAGAGGGGAGGAACTCGAAATTTTTTTCGCGCGGATAATAGTTGGAGATGTACGATAAGTGCAGCCACGCTCGGGAGGAAAGAATGCAAACGCTGTGATTTAAAGTGTATCGTAATTCATGTGATTCTAAATGCTAGGACGTAAAAGTGTAGAGGGCCTAACTGAGACGTCTTAAACCGCGATTATTATTTTTAATAAAAATTAACAATTTGCATCTGGAGAGTAAATTACTTAAAAAATTATCATTCTTCTTTCTAATAAAGTAGTCGACAAAAATTTAACATGATTAACCTGATAAACTCATAATAAATAAGGTTGCACTTGTCAAAAAATGAAATCAATATTGACTAACTCAGTTGATGCAACGCAATTAAAATTTTATGAGGTGCAAAAAGGAAGAGTGGAAGCGCTTGAAATTCGCGAATACAATGGGATGCGCAGTCGATGACAATAACACGTTTCACTGCCCTCGCATATTCAGCGCCGAAACGTATTCTCGATTTTCATTGAATATTAAACGACTTGCCGATTATGTTTGTATAATCTGCAACAATAAATGTCGATCCAAAGCCTCGAAGCGAAAAAACAAACTACTTCCCCGCTACCATAACTGTACTCGGCAAGGTATTCAGATCAGTCTTTTTTTTTCAGAGCTTAATGGATCGAAGAGTCAGTGTAGCATTGAAGAGCCTGGCCTTATAATAGCAGCAGGCATTCTCGAGCTCGTTACAGGAGCTTTTTCTCCGCTTAAAAGCCCCCGCTCGATCGGCGGGTTCATTAGCGCCTGGCGCGAGATATAAAAAGCGAGTTTACGCGTCGAGTTCGTTCGTCAATCGCTTTAACGATCAGCAAACGAAGGCAAAGTTCGCATGCGAGAACGAGGCCCAAAAGACTCGTGCCCGAGACGGACTAATTAAAAAGACTGCCGAGAGCTGCAGGCATAATATTGATTCTCACTTTAGGCGCGTCGGAAAGTAGGTTTCGATTGATTGCCGCGCGCGAAGGATCCGTGCTTAGTCAAATATCGTCTCGAATGCCGGTGTCGTTAGTGCAGTAAAGGATAAATCTGCGCGTTTGCAGAGTAAGTGAGTAAAGGTAGCTTTGACTTTCGAATTAAGCAGTACGGTCTTTTTAGGAACGATGTATGCATAAAAAGTATTGGGGGCGTTTTTTCTCGAATATCGCGTGCCGAATGCGATAGCGTTATCCTTTTTGCTAATTCGCCTCGAGTAACTTCGCATCAGATTACTAAGTTTGTAAGTAGGATGCATTTGGAAAATAAAAGTTTTATCTTATACTTTTAGTGCCTCGCCGCGCTGCTGCTGTTGAAAAATAAAGGGCATTATTTTTGACGCTGAGGCTGGTGCATGGTTCAATCCGTACTTCAAAAGCTTAACTTTCCGACAGAGACGAGTTTATTTCGAGCTTGATAAATTTCTTACTCTACTTTACTTTTTTCTAATTACTAGATTAGACTGAGCAACGTCTTCCAGTGTCAATTGCACGATAGATTATGATTAGACTTTATGAGATGAGATTTAAAATAAGAATATTATTTTGTCTTGTACGTGAAACTTCTATTTTTATGTTGCCTATACGAGATTAAACTAATAATAGAATATTTTAATTTCACGCGAAAAGCTTATCGTGCAGGAGCTTGAATAAGATTGCGATGTAAATTCCAAAGCTCCTTGCAGCGTCGATTTGCCACTCGGGATTCCGATGGCATTTCTCTTGGCAGCTGCGCACGGCAGATCATTGCTGCGAATTTCTACTCTATAAGTCGCATTTCGCGCGCGCGCAAATGTGAGGGAGCCGCTAGAGACGAGTTACGTCATGTTACAAACTGAAAATTGCCACTTAAACTCGGCGAAGTTCGTTGCGCGGGTTTTATCCAGTCTGCATCTCGGAATCGCGGCGCTCGCGAGAATTTGATCAAGGGAGTGCTGCGCGTTAGTTTTCAGCCCGGAGATATCTGATTACAGCGAAAGCCGGGGGTAAAAGGGGCTTTGGGTAAGTGGTGAGTCAAAGCTGAAAGGGAGAGGAAATGTAATATTTAGATCGATATAACGTATCGGGAGAGATAGACTTTTTTCGAAGGGACTGAAAATTCTGGCTATTATACTGAGCCAACAAATAAACATGCGTTTTTGGCCGGAGGCTCGGCTCTTTATTTTTTGTCCAGCTGTAATTTGTACCAACAGGCAAACATTGAAAAAACATGAATTAACTTTGAGGAAACAATCGACCTACTTTCATTATTTTTAGTACGAATATATAATTAATTAAAAAAAACGTTTAATTAGTTAAACTTTTTATTATTAATGTGCTTTTTTATTTTTAGTTACATTTTTGAAGTTGCCAATTTTTAGTTTTTTTTGCTCTAATGATTTAAAACCGTATAAAATAAATTTCAATAAAAAATAAAAAAAAAATGTATGTAATAATTTCTGAATGATTTAATAAAAAAAAGATTAAAAATAAATATTAGTTTTTTCAAAGTAAAATTTAGTTAAAAGCAGAATACATATTATTTTAATATATATATATTAGAGTGCAGCTAGGGTTAGACTAGGTGTTATGTCAGGGAGGGGAGTTGCTCGGAAAGAATAGTCGAATAGGACCCTCAATCGCTCTCTCGTTCAGCAACTGCGACGCGAATCGGATCACTCGATGCGGAAGAACTGTAAGCGCGATCCAGGCGCATCGGCGAGTGTCGCGAGCGTTCTATTTGGTCATTTTGTATTATCGAATTAAGTGTTCTAATAGTTGTTTAATAAACTTAATTATTATTTATTACTTATTTACTTCAAGTGTCATGAAAAATCCCCACAATCTACCCCGTTACTCGATTTCTTACAACAAATAAATATTAGCAATTAACAAGATTAAACAAAAATCTTTAACATATATCACGTTGAATAAATTCTAAAGGAAGATAGAGGCTGTGATTTTTTTTTGCTGAAATCAATTTTTTGCAGCTGCAGACGATTTCAATTCATTTTTCGGAAGAATCTCGAGTTCACTGTCTTGCAACAATTGTTTAATTCTTAGAAGAGAGAAATGGGGAGTTTTGAGAAATGTTCCGAGTATTGTTTGAGTCTGAGCTTCTTGCACTGAGAAAAATTTTATATTAAAAATTACTCTACTGTATACTAAAATTTAATATACATATAGTAAAAACTGCTATAGTTTTTTTAATTTTTACTATGTAGTATAGTAATTTTTAGGATAATGCAAGTTTGCATACGCTTTGGTATAAAATATAGTAATTTTTAATAAAATTTTTTTCTCATTTTTCTCAGTGTGTGTCTGTTAATTCTTTACTGCTTCTATGCGGCTTATAAAAATTAATTTTAGCGAGATCTTTTTGAAAACTTTAGACAACTAGGTATCAATAATTATTAAAGCAAGAATTGTTGATTTTTTACATCCAAATAAGAAAAGAATTTCTAAAAAGAAGCATCGTTGAATACTTTAATGCGGCAGTGAATCTTGTTCGGGCCAGCAACAATCAGGAATTACGCGTTCCGCAGTCGGAGATTCAGCGGGCCAAAAAATCGAATTACCGTCGTTCTTTAAAAGGCGCGTGTCCGCCACTCGGAAAGGGGTAGAAAAAGTTTCGTCCGCGGAATAAAAAGAGCGCGAGACGCGCAGAGATACAGAGAGAAAAACTCGGGAGGGTAAAAAAAAGAGCGGCCGTCGAATAAAATAGGCGGGCAGCTTGCCAGAGCCCGGCTTAACCCAAATTGGCAGGCTTTCGAGAAAATTGCAAATAAAGTCGCGGGATAGTTTAATGAAATGCGCGCACGCGCCCGCGAAGCCGAAATTCCTCCAGTCTACAGATATGCGGTGATTTGAGAAATTCTGTTCCTCCGCGGCTGCTTCCCTCTCTCCATCTCTATTTACGCGCAAACCCGCTTACAAATTCGTAACGGAGTTAGCGGCACGTGCGACTAGTCGGTGCACAATAGAGCCGAGCCAATCAAATCCCGGCAATTATCGAGCCCCTGTCCCGATCCAGGTTGCGAAGGCGAAAGACCGGCTTCGAGTGCACATCAGTCGGCCGAGAATGGCTGTGCGGCTGAGTCGGGGAATTGCATTATTAAAATCTAATCTGCGCGCGCAACTTGGGCCTAGGGATCTACGAGAGCTGCTCGGTGTATTGTTTTTAGGAAGGGAGGAACCCGAGACAAAGGATAGCCCGCAATGGCACAGAGGAGGAAGAGCCGCGCGCCGCCGATTGCTCTTATCGTTTATTCAACGCGGCAGCGGAAATCCCGTCTGTTTAATGCACGAGATTATTAGCGCAACGGCTCTCGGAGATGACGGAGATTTCGTACATGGGTACGTGGATTTTACGGGGCTGCTGCTACTGCCGCTACCTCTTCTCTGGTATCTCAAAGGCTGTATATTAGTACAGCTGCAAAGCAGAGGATTTGCTTGAATTTCGCTCGAATTTGCCTAACGCGATGACCTATAATCGAGAGCGAGTGCTGAAAAATTAATGGAAATGTGTGCTTGCGTGATGGATTAGCTTTTCTACCTTGGGAGTTAACATTTATTTGAGCTATTTCTTTATTTATTAATCTTAAGCGAAAGTCGAGTAATTAATTTTTCCTCTACAAATTCAATTGCACCATTATTCTTTAGTTTTCTGATGAAGCGATGAACTACCAAATCCATTGAAATTAAAAAGCATCCTATTTTATACAATTACTATATATGTGTATTATAGTCAAAATAACTATTAGCCAATAATTTTTGGAAAAAGGTAACGTGGGCTTGTTGCGTAATAAATGGGCGAAATCGAGTTGAGGATCGGCGCTGCATCAAAGGGCAAAGGCGGGTTCGGACGTCAGGTACGGCGGCGGCCTCGGCGACGTTGCAGCTGGGAAAACCGTTGTCCAAACTCGTGAAACGACTCGACTAAGATTGATTTCGTTTGGGCATGTTTTGGGTTCGAAACACGGTAAACGAGCTGCCGTTTTCCGGGATCCAGCTGCTCTAATGAGCTGCACCTGACGTTCTTTTTCGGAAATCTGGCGCTTGTTGTCCTCCCGAACCTACCAATTTTCAGAAATGTTTTGAAAGTTTAGGGAATTACACAGTTTTTAAAAGTACATTTTTACTTTCGGTGTCTCGAAAATTAAAGTCATTTCAGGCTTACTGTAAACAGTTATTTTATTTACGCAAGTTTAGCAAATTAAAGACTTATTCATCAATTATACTAAAGATTATAAATATTTCCGCAATCGTTATTGATAACTTTTATACAAATTCAAAGAACTCATTTAATTTTGAATGATAAAGAATGATTAAAGTTGCATTAAACTTACCAGAGAATATTCGAGTGAAATTATTTTGTAATAAGCATAAAGATTTGTTTGTATGCGCTTTACGATGTTATTTCATAATATGTAGCTTTAAAACATTTTGCAGACGATACTTTATAAATTTTTGATGCTATGAAATAGGTCAAATACAGTATTGCCTTTGCATGCATTTTTGAGTAAAGTCTTTATTAATTATTTGTAATTATTAAAGTTCCTGTTATTCCAAAAGTAGATGTTAATCCAGCGGAAGAAAAGTAGCTTTAATCCGTTCCTAAAGCTATAAAGGTTAAGCTCGGAAAGTAAAATATCGAAAAAAGGGCGAGAGTGCATCGAAAATTGGTCGCGCGTAACGCACAGACACAGGCAGGCGAGAGCGGGCCATTTAAGCGATTAGCATAAAAATGTCGTATTTATACAGGCCCGAAGCAGAGCGAGCAAGTTTGGAAAAGGGTGGAGGAATCGCGTCGAAAGTTCCTGCGCCCGCCGAAGCCCCGGAAGTCGGGAATCTAGTTTCGCACCGCTTGACTGAGGGGGTTAGAGCGCAAGAACAACAAAGGGCCGAGCGTCCCCAAAGACGTTAGTTAATGCTTAAACATACACGCGGGTATTATGTTCGCCGAGCGCACTGCGGCCCCTATATATAGTGCGCTTTTTTTTTCCACGCGGTCCCCCGTGAAAGTTTATCCTATTTTCGAAATAGGACTGTGTATTTGGGCGCCGCTCGGAATTAAAGGAGGTCCATCAGTTGCACGCACGTATACCGAGTGCAGCGTGAAAAATTTATTTTGACTGCGCTGATTGATTGCGCTTTCGGCGCTGCTGATGATGATGAATCCGGAAAGGCCGATGGCTGGATGCTGGCATCGAGTGCAGTGGAAGCTTTTTAGGATGCCTTGCGTTTGTTTGTTTACTTTACGAGTTTTTAAGGGATTCTAATGCTCGTTGGCTTAACAAAATGTTTCACATTTGTATTAAACTTTTTTTTGGAAATACGTTGCGTGAATGCAGTTTTACGTCGAGTACTAAATACGCTTTACGTTATTTCAACAGAGGCTGTGAATTTTGTTTTAAAACTGAAACTGCTATGAATACGTGCTTTGAAAAATCTTACTTTCCCGCTGGGTAAAAAAAAATTCACTCTTTGGACATAAAGGAAAACATTTATTCTTGGCCTATATTCATTAGCATCGCTCGAAAAAGGAAAGGAAATAAAAGGAGATAATCAAAAGCCGCGGAAAAGTTTGATCGCGCAGCTGCCGCGGCGCACGAGTCAGGTCTGTAATTTACGTTTCCGAGTGGCGACTTGTCGGCAATCGAACCACATGGCGGCCGCGTAGCGAAGAAAGTCGAAAGTGCTATTGTAGCCAGAAGGAGAGAAGGCAGTTGCGATGTTGCGCGACTAAAAAGGGAAAGTCCCGGAGCGGGGAGGGAAAAATGTGGGCTTTGCCGCTCTCCTCCTCCTCCCCCTTTTTTTTCGAAACGAGCTCGAGACGAGAGGAGCCAAAACTATCAAAGGGGTGGAGCACTCGGCGGCGCGGCGCCTTTTTCTCCTCTTTACGCTCGCTTCTTAAGGACCTGGCGCTTTTGGCCCTTACGTCCCACGAGAGATTTGACCCGTCGAGTGATTCATTCGTGAATGCGCTTGACGGCTTGTTAGGTCAATCGATTTAAAATTCAGTTTTTTAACGATCTACTCTTTCAAGAACTCTGCCAATTTTGTCGCTCTTAGAAATTGTTTAAAGAAACCGAATGCTTTTGGATCGTTCACTTTTATACCAAAGTGAATAATCTCCGTCGGCACTCATTCACACTTTCTAATGTTGAAAGACTAAAGAGTGCACTATATTTACTCGGGCCGTTGACACAATGAGGTTTAATTATACCAACTAATTTAATTATAGTACTGTGCTGTAAAGGTATTTTTAGAATTAGTTTAACAGTAAAAAATAAAAAAGTGAAGGAATATTTATGTAAAAAGTTTGGAATCAATCAATTTAAAATTTGAGTGTCATTACCAACTAAAGTAAATGATTAGACATTCATCAGTGCACTTATCGAAAGTAGAATCTTGAACCTGAAAAGCATACAATGAGAAATTGAGAATGCCATAAAAGGCAATTGCCGTAGCATCGACCGTACAAGAAGTAAAGTCGAAAGATCGAATTTTTGTGTACTCAAAATATAAGGCTTTAGCGAGGCTCGCATTAAATTACGCCTTTGGTTAAATCGAATTTTGAGACGGGCTTTCAGGGCCTGAGCAGCAGCGGCAAGACCAATTCCAATCAATGAGAGGTAGGTACAAGAGGGCTCGGGACAGGCCGCCGGCCAAATTGAACACGGAATTTCGGCATTGTAATTTTTCGAGCACGCCCAAACGAGGCGCGGACGGCCGAAATGGGCGGGCGGACGGACCGGGAAAGCGAGAGATCCTCGATAGCGGAGTATTTCTTTGAAACTGACACTTTTTTATACTTTATTTATGATTTATTTGCCGCTCTTTTTCTTCCCAGTCATTCCGTCATTCTGTACCGTCACAGTTATTTATTGCTAGGAAAGATAGGCGGCTTTTTTTGCATTTCGATTATTAGGGCTCATGATTATTCATGGGAGTTAACGAACCGTTCTACTCGACCTGTTTGTGCATTATTTTTTCAGGGATGATTATGGCCGGTCTCTTGTGCCTATTTCATGTTAACTGTTTAATAACTCGAGGAATACGTGAATATCATTACAGCTGAACAGGTGGAGTTAATGACGATTATTGTACTTTTCCTACACTTTGCGTTGCATAAATTATGCATTAAAAATTTGTTAACGTTACCATTAATATTAGGCTGATCGAGTATAAACGAATTCTGCAAAATATTAAACAAGTCGCGTACTACCGCAAACGGTTGGCACTCCTTACAAAGCTTCCCGACCAAAGCAAATCATCGACGCGTCGAGATTTTACTTGGATACAATGTAGGTTTCTGCGGCCGCAGGCAATAAATAAAGAAAAAGCAGGAGCGCTCAATCGCAACGTTAACGAAGGACGTCCGGCTGGATTTGCACGTATCCGCGCTTACGTAGACACGTCGCGCCGACGAATCGTCACTGGCGGGAGTTAATAAGTGCGCTCGGGAGTAGAAGTCGCCCGAGCCACTGATTCGGAACGTCTCTCGCGGCTGCCTCGGGGAATTTATCGTTTCGCTGGACGCGGATTCGCCGACAGCCCCGAGACTACCGCTGTGCAATTAATTCTTCTCTTTTTTTCGGGACACACCGAGAGCTGCCTTCTTTTCAATTGGTAGGTGCGCCCGAACGGCCGCCTGTTTGTTTGTTTGTTTGTTTGCTTGTTTGCTTGTTTCCGCGAGGGGAGCGCAGTTTTGCGAGGTGGTAATTAAACGGAAGGGCACGAGTTTCGATAATGTAGTATACTGCCGCGAGCGTTGACGTTTGCAATGAGTTCGTGTGAGCTGTGAGAGCGAACGTGTAATTAAGCGTTTCTTGTTACAGGAAAATCTATAGTTTAGTGCAGTTTAAAACAAAGTACTGCAGCGCAAAGAGGTAATTTGGTATTATACAGATTATTTTGCATATTAATCAAAGGACTTTTAGTCGTTGAACAGCACCAAAGTCAAATAACTCGTCGATGAAAAAAAAAAAAAAAAAAAAAAAAAAAATTAAAGGCAAAAAAGTAGCGCTTATCGGTAAGTTGGGCACTCATCGGTTGCGCAGGCTCGCTGGCAAAAAATCGTAATAAAAAGCCGCGACCGTTACAGCGCTGCCTACTTAGACGGGCGTCGCCATCTTAATGAGGGGTCAGGCCCGTCAGAGGCATCACCGAAATAAGTGCCGCGCGGCGCGTACATCAGGTAGCGGCGTAATAAGCATTTGCGCGAGTGCCTCGGCGCCAGCGGTCCCCGTGACTCGCCGATATGCGGAAAATCTCCGGATCCTTCGGCTTGCGAGCTCTAGTCCGAGCCCCAGAGAAAAAAAGGAGCGAGTAATCAATGATCAGGGCGCATAAAAGGCGCCCCGTCGACGCACCTAAAAAACTCTTTTGGTAGAAAAATCGACGTAGCGCCCTGTAATTAGAAACATCCCGGGGTAGGCGGGCAAGGCGGAAGGATGGATAGACGTCGGGGGAATGACAGCGGTTTAGGAAGAAAAGTAAGCGCCGAGGCGGGGCAGCGACCTTCTTTTAATGCCGCGCGAGTATATTTTTGGGCCTCTACCCCACGAGGCGGCACGTAGCATCTGGTCGCGGCCGAATTTCGCCCGGAGCACATATGTGCCCGAGCACTTTCGTGGGAGGAGGCCAGATAGAGATAGGAAAAAACTGTTAACGAGGACCGCAAGCAACATGCCGCCGGGGGAAGGCCAGACGCTTAAGTCCTCGCCTGCTTTTCTCGCCTCCCGACCTCTTGTACTTCTTGCTACTTTACTCATTTACAATTCGAAGGGAACTTTTCTAATTTAGGGCTGCAATTACCACCCGATCTCTATGTCGATAGTTTAAGTCAATCCAAAATTACATCAGGCGATTCTTGAAATTCAGTTGGAAATCATTCAGTATTCTATATCGGTTTCGAAAGATATTTTTTTAGAAGAATTCTATAAAAATAAAATATTGTTTCTTTTATTTTATTCCTGTTCACTTTCAAGCACCACCGTTCCACCAGCCTTGACGTCAAAAACACTTGTAAAAAAATACAAGTAGCATCTCTAGGTTAGTTTCGACGGAGCCATGCCGTACCGTCTCCTGATTATTATGCTTCATCGCCGTTGACAGATAACGAAAGAAAGTTTAAAGAATGTTTCCTAATAATTACTATGTTAATCAATTTTTTGGAAACTCAATCTCGTAGATTGAGACTAATAACTGCTTTTCCGTCCGCAAAGAAGTTTATCTGGCTCGTCGAGAATTCATTTGACATTAGGGATTCATTCACAGAGGAAGAGCAGTAAAAACAAAGTCGCGCCTCGAGAGCGGAAGGCTCGGGATCTGTCGCGTGGGAATAATAATGGTTATTGACCCGTCCTCGTATAAGCTCTCGCGCGTAATTTAACTTTCTAATGCCGAAGCCCGGTATTTATTACGCGATATTTTTCACCGGCTTCCTCGAGACTTTTTTCTCCTTCTGCTTTGATTTATCGTCTAATGCCGTCGAAGGCCACAGGCCGGATGGATCCTGACTCAATGTGGAAAAGTGAGAGCACATTGACAGAGTACATCTCCTTAGGTACAATTTATATTGGGATAATTTATCGGTTGATTTTTTGCCGCCGTTTATACGCGCTTGTCGGGATTTCTTTTTTTATTGAAAGTTTGAAATATCGCTCCGCATGAATTGGAAAAATTAATATTCGCTGAGATTATTACAAGTTTGGATTGTAGCGGTAAAAAATGGTGGTCGTTAAATCTTCCTTCGATTCTAATATTGAATCATTTATAATTTGTAGATTTTGTAGTAAAATTACAAATTAATCTAGCCCTTGATGATGTGTATTTTTATTAAGTAAAGTAATTTTTTTCTTTCCAAAAAAGTTTACAAACGATGTTTTTTTCAATTCATTAAGACGACAACGTGAATTATAGCCAGAATAATTGATTTTAAAGTTTTTTTCGCTAAACTCTTCAACTATTTCTGACGAAACTGATCGTCCGGACGTCATAAGCGTAATGACGCCTGACTAGGCCACAGATGGGCAGAAAAAAATTTCTAATCCTAATATTCATAACTCCGCAGCTAGTTTAACTAAGCGGTCACTCTCCCGAGAAGTGAAAACAATTTGTAGCCTTCATGCCGAAGCAATGAGACTTTCGAACTTAGTTCTTAACCCCTGATTAATGCGAGCCGATTAATCAAGCACTCGGAGGCTCAGAGCGCCGAAAAAAATAATCCGAACGCCTTTTCCCAGACTTGGAAGTGAAAAAGCCCTGCGCGGTAGTTAGTTTCTCAAGGCGCACGTCGAATTCGCTAATTACGGGCGCCGAATAATTCAGCCGGACTAATTGCCGCGACGGCGGCGGCAGCCTCCTCCTTTAACGATCAATGAAAAGTCATCGGACGCTATTAAAAGCCGGGCGAACAAAGGAGAGATTGATCAAATAGAGAGAAGAATCGGTCGTTACGCGGCAATTTATATTACACACCGCTGCTCTACGCTTACGCACTCGGTCAGCTGATTTATGCAGCGCGCGAGCGAGCGATGTCCATTGTCGTCTCCGCGGATCGTAAAAATTAGCGGCAGCGCCCATTGTGCTACCGTATTTACACGGCCGCCTGCTTATAGAGTCGATAGGATCCGCTCGGCCGCGAGCCTTTGCATTCTATTGTGAGTAACGATTGCACGGGGATTAGGAAATTAGCGGATGCGCGGAGTTCGAGCACTTGCCGCCTTTTCCTACTCTCTGCTCTAATTAGTCATTTTCTGCAAGCTCTCGTAGATACTGAACAAAACAGCTTGACCTGAAATCACGATACTTTTATCACTTTTACTCGCGTCCTTTGCTGCATTCTTGTTACTGTCTCGAGTAAATTAGAGAAAAAAATGAGGTAATTAAAATTATTATCCTTATTTGCGAGAAATTTCTTTGATTCTTGAAAAAGGTTCGTCACTTTGTGAAACGAATATCCTTGCCGTGGATGCCGCTTTGCCATTCATTCGCTTGGAGCAGGGAAGAGGAGATTTAATTTGATCAAACGATAACGAGATTCAATCGGAAATTAATCAAGTTAAGGCGTTTTCAGCCTGAGATGAAAAGCAAGCTACTTAAAAAAGGTTTGATGTTTATTTGTAAGTCCGAGGGTACGTAGTAATTACATTTAGCAATTTCCCGATTAATTAGCATTAACGAATCGTGCGAAAAATTCCAGCTTGTCCGTGAAAATTGATTCCTGTACCTTATTAGTTACACGACGAAAGAGCGAAAAAATGTAAAATTGACTAGAGAAAGGATACACATGCAGCGTATCTAGGACTCGTGGCAAATGCGATCTGAAAATTGAATTCACTCCAGCCTTTTACACCTGCAATCTGACCTAATCCATCTGCAGCAGCATCTGCGTGTATTAGGTATAGAGCTCGAGGCTTACGCGCGGGCAGAACAAGTGCGCCGCGTTAAAAGCAGCGAGCGAGAGAGCCCAGAGTTAATGCCTTCTCTCCCTCTCTCTCTCTCACTCTCTCTCTCTCTCTCTCTCAACTGCGGCCTCCCTCCGAAAGAATGATTTAGTGGAGGTACTAAATCCGAGATAGGATATACGTCGAATGAACATATCTGAGCCGTATATAGCTTGCATCGGGAATGCCTCTGTGCGCATAGCCTGCGTGCCTGCCATATGCGCTGACTAGGCTTCGGGTGGATCCGAAAAGGATACTTTCTGAGATATTGTCGGAGATTGCTTTTGACTGCCGATTTCTGGAAGAGTTATGGCTCCGAGGTGGGAGATTAATAAGGCCGAGGTGAGGCTGCTTCTTCGGGTCAAGGTATTCGATTTCGTACACAAATTTTCAAACCAGAGATAAACATGGATTTTCAGTGCAGCTTGTTTGTGATTAAACTTTTTTTCTCGATGCGCACAAGGTGCTCGGCGTTCGAGGGAGACGTCAACTATATTGCATTATACATTGCTTAGTTTGTCTCCGCTTGGATTACGATGAGTTTATAGGGACTTTGCTTAGATTACCGTAATGGAAATTGTGTAGTATGCAGGAAGCTGATTCCATTTATATATATATATATACCATTAATTCTTATTGAGTCTCTGTAGTATTGACAAGCTTTCTTTAAAATTATATTAAGTGCCTGCTTTAATGAAAAACTTTTAGAAAAATAATGAATAAACTAACTTCTGCTCTCGTATTAAATTTCGGCCTCGTCTGCTGTATATCAAGTTTAATAACAGATAGAAAATCGTTTAGTTTAAAATTTGTTATTGTTCAATCTCTAATTATTTATTCCAAGAAAGCAAACTGCAAACTAACGAGGCAATCGGTTACCCGATAAATGAAGCTAGCTCGGCTCTCGCCGCGTGACGGGCTAATCGATCACGCGCATAAGTACGCGTCGAGTTCCTATTTTTAGGGGCGCGAGCCCGGAAAAGCGCCGATTTTCGAGGGGATTAAGCGTGCCGGTTTGGCGGGGCGAACGGTACACGTGCGTCGCGTTAACGGCTCCTGGAACTCCTTGTCTTTCTTTCCGACGGTGAAAAAGCTTTTGAAAAATTGTTTTCAAAATCTTCAGGATGCAGCAGTTGTGCTTTCGTTGGAATTGTTAATTTACTTGCTTTTCAACAATTCAATGACAAAAAGTTACTCTAATCTCATTTTTAGATTTATAGGATAGGATAACGCAGCTATTTAAAAAGTTGCCGCAAACAATCAGTTCTCCAATGATTTTCCTTGACAAATAAAAAAGCGAGCTGCCCGCAAGCGTAAATGCAGCATTTATTTCAGCGCGTAAAAACGTAAAACCACAAGAAGAAAAAAATCCGGTCAGCTGAAAACCACTGGCAACACGCCACAAAAAGGAGCAGGGCATTAATCAGAGGACGAGGAAGCCCGGTGAAATTCGATGCATCGGCAGGGGGAAATTGATCGTTCCGAGTTTTCGGAACTCATCGGCGCAGCTGCAATGGACGCAGTTAACGTCTCACACCCTCGCGGCGTTTTCGCGGTCGAGTCTCGGCGGGGGGAAGTGCAGCATATTCCGCGCGATGTATGCGCCTATATTATGCACGCACCGGGCGCTCAAACTTTTAGAGCCCACTTATTTGCCTGATTTAGAGCGCGGCGCTATTTGTTTATTCGACGCTCGAGATTGGAAATTAAATATGGATTCGGAAATTTTATAAGCCACTCGTAGTTGTAGCAGCTTTTATTAAGATCTGCATACTGCGCGTTTGGTGGGAGAGCTGCCTTTACTGCTAAGGTCGGATTTAATATCTTCCATTATGTTCCCGGCGGATGTAGGTATTTTGGATTTCAGAGATAAAGATTATTTGATATTCTTGTTGCTTTACTGCGCAAGGAATTTTTCCATTGTCGAAAAGTATATTAAATTTACAACGCATAAATTTATATATAAGAATTTTAATGAAAGAATATTCGTATATTAGTCAGAGTATTTTTATAATTAAGAAAGATTGTTATCTTAAGATAAAGTTCCTTTAAGACACAATTAGTTTAGTTTGCGGAAAACGTTTCTTTTAAAGTAACTTATTCGCTTCAAAAGGCCTTCTAGCTCTGACCTGTATTTTTATAAAAGCTAGAATAATTGGAAAATTAAAAGCAAAAGGAAGCACGCGAAATATGACAATTAGTTGCAAATCGCAGGTCGAAAGAATGACAGAGAGAGAGGGAAAGAGAGCCGAAGGGAGATAGAGGAAGATAGCGCGAGAGCCGCATGCCGGCGGTCGCCGCTGCCGCGCCACGAGATTTATGGCCCGAAGAAGTTTAAGAGGCGATTTCGCGAAAAAGAATCGCCAAGAAATGAGAGCGTTAATGAGGATAAAAACGGTGTAATAAGCGAGATTAAAGGAGGAAAAAGAGCGTGCCGAGTTGTAAAGGCAAGGCCGCGCAGCAAGATTGTAACCGGTGCGGGCAGAACTACTAGCGGGGCAGCGCTTTCACTCCTACCCGAGACTAATAAAAATAGAAGGCAGGAAGGAAGCTCGAGAAAATTAAATTAGCGCACGGCGAAAGACTTATGACCGGCGTGTAGAGGACTTTAGAAACAAATAAATAAATCTTTTGTGATTTCGTGCGCTTTCGATCCCCCGTCTGTTTTTGTTTGAGCGACGGTGCAGCCTGGCAGAATGTTGTTGTTGCGACTGTAAGACAAACAAGAACGGACGTCGACGCGCTCATTATAGGATATAAATTGTATTGATTACCGCTCGGATCGCTGCTTGTTTGGAGGAAAAAACTCCAGCTGTGCTGTGTGCACTCTCGTTTGCGTCCGCTTGTTGGTTTAATCTTGGAATTTCGAGGGGTTTAGGAATCGATGGCTTATTGATTTTGCATTTTCATTTATACATTCTGACTCTAGAAAAACAGTTGAATAGACTAGATGCATTTCAAATGTAAATTCGTGGCTTTGATTTTTTTGCGATAAGGTGGTTCTCGAAATTCGTTTCGTTTATTGAAATTTTGTGATTGATGATTTAATGGATTGCCAGTATTATCAATCTTGTAAAAAACGAAGTAAAAAATCCTTATTTATTATGATTGAGAATAGATTGGAATTTTTTGTTTTTTAAATTATTTTTAATTTTATTTTCAAAGATCGTAAAGCAGCAATTGTTTAAAAATACAAGAGGAGCAAAATATTTTTAGTCCAAGTTTAAAAAAGGAGAAAAAAAGAAGAGCGGAATAGAAATAATCGCTTCGAAAGAAAAAGCGAATTAGAATAATGGGGTTGGTGACAAACGAGCCGTCGGTTTAATTTACGGCTTTCGCTTTCCGTTGCTGCACGGCGTCCGGCGAAGGGAAGGGGGAGCTCCGACTCGTTTACTCCGCGTATTACAAAATTCCTTGAAACGGGTAGATTTTTATGAGGAAATTGTTAAGGGCTCGGTCGAGGGCAATATTTCTCATTGAAAAGGCGCTGCCGGTAATTAGCGTAAAAAGTCAAGCTGCCCGCTCATGATTCTAATTACTCTCTCCTCGTCAGTTTTTGACAGCCCTTTCAAGCCTCGCTCTCCGTTACTCTTGAAAGATGTGCCACTGATCTCGCGTTGCTTCCTTTTTCATTCGCTCGTCAAAGGAGGCTCCTTGGCATTTTTACAGCATAATCCGACTACTTAGTCTTGTGTAATTTACCGACTTGTAAGCCATGTCAAATTAGGATAAACCGTTGTGGCGTTCAATGAAAATGTTGCATTACGCGGAGCTGTAACGATTTATCGTCAGAGCTCGACGAAGATGCGCTCGTTCGAAAGCGATTTACGAGTGCTTGATATTCCTTTTTCTTCTTTTCGATATCATTTTACATCAATCAAAATAGAATTAGGATTCCTTTTTTTATTGAGTAAACATTTTAACGCTTAATGAAAACGCTAAATTGAACTTGATTGCAAATAGATAAGCTTTGCAGTTAGAACGTGCAAGATGAAATACTATTTGGTTTCGTTTTAATTATAACCGTTCGTTATAATTTCATAATATAGTTCATCGTGTGTTCGGAATTGAAAAGTGAAATTTTATTTTTTTTTTTTAAACAAGCGGCACTTTAAAAAATATTCATATTTCGATGCGATTACGATTCTGTTAGAAAATGATATCGTGCTATTACGTTTTCGAAAAGAAAGAGAATAATGAACTAGGGAGAAAATTCAAGGTGGCATAATATTTCGAGAAAAGCACTTTGCACAGCTCTTTGCAAAGAGAAAGCAAAACATTGGGAATTAACAACGAGCAGGTCTCTCCCGAAAGTAATCGCCGGGCTCTTATGTATACTACGGCGATTTCGGGAAAAGTTGACGCGCGGCAATTAGCGCCGTCTTCCCCTCGAAAGTTGCCCGAGGCCCAAGTCAGCGCGATTCCAAAGTCGGGCGCGAAACGAGTTTGACTAAGGCCTAGGAGCGAGGGAAAACACACCCGCGGCAGGCGTGAACTTTCGACTTGGGATAAAATTTCAGTGCAGCCTTTGCGTGCGCAGGCCGCCAGGGAAACTTCAGCTCTCTGCTGCTTTATTAATAGCTTCGATAGTTGGCTTCGTCGAGGATGAAGTACGGCCCGCGTTAATCATTCGCGCCGGGATAAGATTTAGTATAAACAGCTAAAATATGCCGAGCTACAAGTTTAATAAGAAATTCTGCAATCGATGGAAAATGTAGTTGAGAAGTTCTTTTTACAATGCGCTTAATCACGCGGAAGACGGCGGATGCTTGTGATTCATTGCACAGCGTCCCCGATCGATAATCGCAACAAGCTTCGAGCTTGCAAAATTCTAATAGAATTACATTTTAAAAATAAACATTTGTCTTTGCTTTTTTATTTATATTAAATATTAAAGAAACGCCATTTTAGAAGTCAAAATTTGTCAGAATCCCTCGTGCAGTTACGCGCGCAAACATCTCGAAGCGAGGAGAAAAAGGAATTGGCAAAGTACTGAATACGGAGCAGTAGGCTGCTGGCCAAGTTAAACATGCACAAGTTACACACATATATATAGGCACGCGTAACCGGTAGGGTGCAGCGCTTCTCTATAAGCGCAAAAGGACAGGAAAGGCAGAGGGAAAGCTGCTCCATTGGCGAGCGAAGGGAGAAGGGGAGGAGAGCGAACAGCGGGAATAATATACAAGGAGGAGAGGATATATAAGGGAGACGAATTCCCCGTCTCTAGCAAATTGCAACTCTGTCGAAATTATCAGCGGTACGAATCGGCTCGAAAGAAGAATGCGACACATTGTTAGCGCGCAAGTATGTCCCATACCCGCACGCGTTCATATTATAAGAGAAGCAGACAGGCAGGCAGGCAGGCCTAGAGAAGTAAGGTATCTCTCATTGCATCGCTCCCTCTCTCCTCGGCACCTCGCGATAACATCTTTCCTGCTGCGGCCGAGAGAGAGAGAAAGAAAGCCGACGTCGGGGGGAGAGAGAGAGAGGGACACCTTACAATGCCGGAGATAGAGAACCATTCGAAATAAATTGTCATTCGATACCCTGAGAATTCTATTTCTGAAACGGCGGAACTGTTTTGTGCCGACGACAATGACAATCTCTGACGAGAGCTCGCGCCGATTTAACGCTGCAGTGCGGCGGTCGCGTAGCTTCTGCTCGAGAGGAAATCGACGTGGGTGCCGATGAAAGCAGAGCCACAATGCTTTTTTACTTCCAGGAGATCGAGAATCCGCTCGGATAGCAGATACGATGCTTATCGGCCGGCCTCTGTGTACCAATCGTTTCTTTTTCTCATTTTTTTCGCTCCCTTTGTCCAGCAAATCGCCGGATTTTTGTTCTAAGGCCGGCTGCGCCAAGGGCAGTTTTCCTGCGGGAGGAAGGGCCTCCTTAGCGAGCCGCGTTTCCTTTTCGGTATTGAAGGAACAGTCAGAGATGAGACGAGGCGGAGGAACAGCAATTTACATTTCATTAGTATTTGCGAGCTTCTTTTTACTCGTTGCGGCGGCAGCGGCTTGTTGGCATCGAGCAGAAAAGTTTTTAGTTAGATTGAGATACATATGCTTGGCTGAATCAAGCGGGACGGCAAAGTAAAATTTCGAGTTGCGGATTTTCCATGTTTGGTCTTTCAAGTAATTGAACCAACTAATTGAGAATTTTTATTAAATAAAGATGTAATTTAAATTTTTATTAATTACAAATAATTATTAAAGTCTAATTATAATCAAATATTTAAATTGAAGATTTTCATAAGCATTATCAAACATATTTTAATTAACATAGACTTGTATATTCTAATTAAAATTGAGCCTTCCTTACGACGTCCATGCAGAGGAGTTAAAATTGCCCGGGGGCGTGACTGAAATATTTGGTGACAAAGAGTGAATAATATAATAATTCACGTTTTCGTGAATCTCCAGGAGAGTTTAGGGGTCAATTGAATTACTCCAATTAACGTGTTACATTCTTTACACAGGACCGTAATTGTTTAAAGTTTTGATAGCGGAAGCAATTATACGAGTGGGTGCGTAATAACTTTCATGCGTAAATTGAGAACTGCGCGCATTGCCCCAGTTATTAAAAGCAAAGATATTTTTGCATACCCGCCGACTTTATTTATCAAAAACTTTATAATTACCTCGATTTTTACTGTTCTGGAAATTTAATAAGAAAATTTTATAAGTAAAAAGTTTGAGGGAATTCATTTGGTAAGTTTCCGAAGACGCAAAGTATATAAAGTGTTCTTTAACGCTGTCTTTTTCTTCAGTTTTGCCGTGCCAAAGTTCGGTGGCACAAATTATGCATGCTTATAAAATATCGACCGGCCTCTTTCAAAGCAAAATAAACGCATACGGCAAACGCTCATGAGCAATATCGGTGGGTAATTAAAATTTATTAACCAGAGTTTCAAAAACTCTGGGAAAAAAGGCGTAGCCCCCTCTTGTGCCCGTCAATATTCCCGATAACTCGTTACCGCCTCGCGGCAAAGAGCAGAAAAAAGCCAATATCACGTCTGATTTTAAACAATGCGATCTTTATCGTAAATTTTGCGGCCGCGAAAAAAGCAGCGGCTCCCGAAAGTAAAAAAGTTTCGGGAAAAAAGAGAGCACGCGTGCTTACATTGTAATCCCGTTGGAAGGGAGAGAGGCGTATCTTTCCTTAATAAGGAGCGTTCGGCCCGAGCGCAATGAGAGGTCGTTATTAAAGGGATTTTTCTCGCTCGCTGATAAATCGCGGTGCCGTGTCCCTTTCTCGCGTGCGCCCGGGCGAGGATAAACTAAGGGCGATAATTAAGACGGACGCTGATGCGCGAGATAGCGGCCGGTCCTCACGAGCTGCTGCTGCTGCTGCTGCTGCTGCTGCTGCTGCCGCTGCAGCCAGAGAGGCGCGCCTAAACCTCCGCGAATTCAGGCGAGATTTATCGGCAGCCCAGGCTGAAAAGACCGCGAAACATGCCCTGCTCCGGATAACGAGGCGCTTAGCCTCCGCGGATGTATACCCAAGCCGGTCTACGCTTATGGATGCAGCTATGCTCCTTTATTAAGGGGCTTCTTTATCTTTTCGATGAGCGCTCACCGGTCTACTTACTTTCGCCGAGCACGATTTTCGTGGCCGAGCGGATTCTTAGGCCTTCGGAGGTACGCGTTCGGAGGCCCAAAACCAGCTGCAGTCTAGTCGACAATCACTGCACTATGTGCGCAAAATTCGGAAGCAGATCGGATCAATGAACCGCGATCCAGAGCTATTCATATTACCTAATCATATTAACTTGAATAAATCATGATATCAGATAAATTATAATTAATTCCTTTTGTGCCCTCCTATAGACATAATACTCACCGATATAACTTTTTTATTCCACATCGCGAAAGCGCTTGCAGCAAGTGCGAGTTTTCTCTTCCGCCTTCGCCAAAGAAGGTTAATTTTTCCGAAAAAACTGGAAGCCAATCACTCTGTTGATCAGGATTCGAATATCCTCGATCTTGTTTTCCTTGTACGTCGGTTAAGCTCGTAAGCTCCGTTTGCGAGAAAAGAGACGCGCTTAAGTAGATTGCCGGAGATGTCGTGCGGTGGCGAATTTTTTTTCATCCTCGAACAAGCGTACACGTAATTATGAGCATGCACACATACAGCTTTGATGATTCTCGCGCGGAAAAGGAAATATCTGGTTATATGGCCGCAGCGTGAATTCTCTGGCAAAAAGGGCCGGCTGAGTTTCCCGGCGCTTAAAGCCTCGAGGGGAGATGTAGCTAATTTGTTCTTCTTTTTCGCCCGTCGCTCGGCAAAAAATTCCCCTATCGACTATGAAATTACTGCAGTTTACGAGCAAATGATTAGGGTATGTCGTGGCGAATGATTTAAAGTTACTCTGTCGCACCGTTTATGAGGATAGTTTCTAGTTAACTATATAACTTAGCTTCGTTTTCTAAATTACCTTAATTAATAATTACGGAAATTTTTTGAACTGAAAATCTAAATATATTTGGATTGAAATTTTCAAAATTCTTTTCAGATAATTTATCATATTCTTCAAAAATTACTTTTTTCCTTTTGTGTGTTAAGAATTCAGTGAAAATAAGGATCGGGACTAATTTTAATTAAAATAGTGTATTATAATAATATATGCAAATAATATTCGCAAATGTCCAAGTTCAAAAAAATCAAGATTTTCATAATTTTGACCTACTTATTATTGTAACCGCCAGTGATTTTCAATTGTTTTATTTTAATTAAACGAATTAAATATTGATCTTTTTTTTTTTATTTAAAAAATGTTGATTTGAGCTGAATCTTGATACAGCAGAACTAATCGAGAGGTAACGATCTCGGGCGTACCCGTGAAATTCGTGCGTGTCGAAAATTTGTTGCATCTCCTTTTGGGGCTTTCGCATTATCTCACTGAAATCGGTCTCTACTTTTATTTAAATGAGCCGAAGCTTGAGAGAAGGACAACGATCTGGACAATAAAATAAACCCGAAACGAAGAGGTGCGAGAAAAAATAGGCAAGATTATGTACAGGAGACGCTTGAGAATTCGATTCCCATAAAGTTACCCGTCGGCGTATCTCGAATTTCAACCGGAGAACCGGACAAAGAGGTAAGGCAGAGGAGCCTGACATTTTTCCACGTAATTAGTCACGATAATCTTTCGAGTTTTAAGACTTAATGCTGCACGATAAAACGTTTATTGCGGCTTATTTTGCCTTCAGAAAGTAACAAGATCTAATTTAAATACGGCCCGACTTTAATGGCACCTTTTAAAGAAGATACGGGAGATGCAACAGTTTTTGTTTAATTCAAATACTCAAAATTTCGTATAGTTTGGGAAATATTCTATCAAATCAATTTAAATTTCCAGTAAACAAACGGTAATAAATGTCGTTTTTCAACAAAATTTTTTAATCAAAAACGAACGAAAAAAAACTCGACAAACGTCGATAAAAAATAGAGATTTCGGCTGTAACCGCTTAATCAAACAGCACGTAATTTAAGCACCGTTAAAATTCTGATAGTCGTTGACCCAAAAAGGCAGCCTAGTGAATTTTTCATTTACAACCGAATTTCGTAGGCGCGGTCCAACGAAAAAACAGCGGCGGCATTTCGGCATTTCGTTTATTTCACCGAGAAATTAAAGAAAAACATTTGCAAAGAGAGAGCTCCTCTCGCAGGAATATACACGATTAAAGAGCTTGCCTCGGGCGCGTGTACCTTACATCAAGCCGATTCGCGCGAAAATTATTGCCGAGGGCTTCGAGATCGGATTCACTTGCGTGCACATCTCGTTGTGCTCATGCCGACTCGCATCGAGCCTCGCGAAATCGGCGCGTTATTGAGACGTTGGGCTCCGAAATTGAAAAAGGGATTATCGAGTTATGGAGCGGAAGGCTCCTCGTGCATGCTTGTACGTGGGGGCAATTTGAGGAAAAAAAGCCAAAGGCTAGAGAGAGGCTGCGCGCGATTTATCGGTACCGAGCACCTCCGGGCCCGAGTATGTATACCGTATTATTTCATTCTCCTCTCCGTGAGATATGTTTACCGAGGAATATTCGCGGCTGCATGCATACCTGCCCCCTCGCAGATACGGAAAAAACGAACGAGAGAAAAAGTTCAAGGGGTTGCTGGAGCTACCGCGGCGACAAGACGCGCATCATGTGGCCGGCGCTTATTATATATTTATCGGAGGGAGTGTTGCAACTTGAAGTGAACAATTTTCCGCGCCAACTTCTTATTGATGTTTTTATGAGAGATTTGTCGCCTGATATATTACGGTTACGCCGTTATTTATAGCCCGTTGCGTCTTAATTTAATAAGTCGAGCCTTCTACTACTTTTTGACAAATTTAAGAGCGGCCCTAATTGAAAAATGTGGCTCGGAGTGGTAACAGAAGATTTCGCCGGGAGCCTTTTTAATTTAACGCGCGCACTTAAAAATTTGCGATGATGTTGGCTTTTAAGATAATAAACCTACCACTATAAAGCGCTTACATCTGTTATATTAATTGCCTTTATCGCTTTGACTGTCATTCGCTTGCATGAGCACAGGTTTTGATAAATATTCCTTTGGCTGCCTTCGATTAGCGGATTCCTCTTGATAATTGTTTAATAGATAATTAAAATATTTAAAGCCCACGGTGAGCAGTAGAATATTTTGAATTATTATTTAAAACAGACTAAATTAAAGGTAATGTATTAAAAATACCGATATCATGTGATACAATATAACTGTAATTATACAACTAGAACGCGAGGACTTAAAATTACAATCAGATTAAAATAGAAAGTAAAACGAGCCACAGAACGGTAAAATTTTATTGCACGATTCTATTATGCTGCGCCCGGGAAAGATGGATACGTTCTAGGTATTGTGTGCGACCGTTCCGTAGAAATGATAAGCTTTGAGAATTCATCTGCAAATATGTTTAGGAATCGTAATCTTTTGCGTTTTCTTTTACAATTTAGATAACGCTTTACGAGGCAAAAGTAACTTTGAAAAACAAGGTAATTGCTTAATAAACAGAGAGACGACATTAATAAAGAAATGACGATAAAGTCATTAAGCAGAAAAATTTTAAAAATTGAATTTATGCTTTGCCATAAGCATTTATAAGCTTGCTCGGTACTTTTAAAAAGGTTTACACTTTAAATGACTTTACTTTAGCTTTTCAAAGTTGTACAGCCCACTTTTTAAAACTTTCCTCTAGCTAGGTTTGTTGCTCTTTTTCAAGAACTCGAGAATAAGTCTTTTTTCAATTTTCGAAAAATGATAAAAAGCGATCGTATAATAAACCGGGTCGAGATGTTTAGTGTCGTAATAAAACTTGATTTACCATCGAGGATTTTTTATAGCTCCTAGAATGCCAATCCACCGATTACAAATACGTCCAGAGTAAAAGATATCATTCTCCGCTGGCTCCAGTTTAACGATAGGTCCTGTCCATTTGGCCGGTCTATCGATCACGAGATGAGCCAGCCGCACGCAATATTTATTGGCCCGCCGTCGCGACTGGAAGCTCTATAATCACCGACTCACAGGTGGTTCCATTACAAAATTGACGTGATTTAGAAGTCAAACTTCAGCGAACCGGCCGATTGAGCCCCGTAATTATCAGGGCAAAGAAAAAAAGAACGAGGCCCTCCTAGCAAACAATTGCCGCTCTCGGGCATGCAGCAATTCAGTCGGCGACGTAAAATCGTACACCTGTCGTCGACATTGGATACTCGGCGTAACGAGAGAAATTGCAGACGCACGACTTCTCCATAACTCGCGCTTAATTTTTCCCTCGCCGACGGAGCGTTTTATAATCATAATCCACCAGGGCCGATAAGCTCTATCTTCGTTCCTGCGCCGAGCTTATCTACAAGGGCCCGTAAAATGCTTTAATTTCACGGTAAACGGAAGAGGCCGCGGCACAGACGGCTGCTTATTCGTTCTCGAGCTGGAATTTACAGAGTGACATCACCGGCAAGCTGAAAGAGACCCTGGATATACCTGATTTTCGGTTAAATGGCACGCCAGTCCGGCTTGTTTCCGAGTTTGCGAGCCATAAATCGACTAGCCGAAGGGGAGGCCTGTACAATTTTCGGTTCTTATTAAGAGGAGAACAAGGTCCCGGGTATTTGTAAAAAGCTGCTTTAGAAATTTTATTCTCGCGATGACTTTTTTCGATACAGATCAAAGATTAGCACATATTGATTAAAGTTCATCTATTGGAATATTTGGCGGCGGCGCGCATTAAAAAATTCTAATTATCTCTGCCATATACGTCGACGCATTATACAAGTTTGCTTATTTTTCGTTCGCAAATTTTGGCAGCAAACTTTTTCTCCCATTCTCGCTCACCCTCTTCTTTTATTTAATAAACTTAAATTTATTAGTCTTTTTTATTTTATTATGTGAGTCCAACATTATCCAAAGTTGCAGGTGAGCCGTTGAATAAATGTTGTCGACTAATATTTACAAGTTTTGAAAAGATAAATGCACTGCATAACGTAATTCTGTAAATTTTAAAAAATTTCTATTTTATTTACAAGTGCAAGCAGGACTTTGTGGAGATTTTCGTTTCATTGATCAAAAGTGAACGTTATTTTCATACGTTTTACAAATATTTGAAAAGCCGATTTAAACTAGAAAACTTTTACCGTTGCATATAAATTTTAATTTTCTGGCTTTTTCGAAAGAGCAATAAAAAATTGAGAATGCAGATAAAGTTTTACTTGCTTGCATCCATTACAACTGTACCTTTCGAAAAAAAAATTAATAGCTTGTCATCTTTTTTATTTTCAGATGAAATACCATAAGTTTTTCATTTTTTGCACGCGTTATTGAAACATGATTTTTATATAAATTTTAGCTCACTTTGTTTACTCTAGCAAAGTGAATAAAAAAAAGTTAAAAAAAAAGTTGAAAATCAAAATACAAACAGTCCAGCCAATGAACCCAATGAGTGAAAATTCAAAGCCCCGCGCAAGAGTTGGCGAAAGAAGGTAAATCCCAATGAGCCGAAAAGTGCGCCGGTAATAACGTCGTGAGATACTGGCGGGGCATCCGTGCAAACCAGCCGCGACAGTGAGCATTGTGTGCGCAAGGAGACTCGCGGAATTTGCGATGAGCCATTATAATAAGCGTACACGAGGAAGAGGGAGAGAGAAATGCTTTCCGGGGAGAAGACTGCGGCGGCAGCTTAAAAACTCTCCCATCTAATTATCTTCTATCTCGGCTCTCCGCGCGCCTCTCTTGTATACCCTATACAATATCCACGTTTACAGCTTATAACGTCTCTCGGCCGGCCGCAGCGGCATTTAAGGCTCACGGCGTTGTGGTTTTAGCGGCGAGTTATCGTTTTATGGGTAAGGCTAAACGAGCCCAGGCTTGATATACCTGGGTGCCGAGCGCCGGCAGAAGCGGACGAAGAAAGCTTATAAACTGTAAGGAGCTGCCCGCCGCCAAAGATGCTGCTGCTTGTGGAAAAGAAATCTGTAAAACTGCCGGCTTCAATGTAGGAAATGAAGCGACCTAGATTGGATACGATAATGTCTATGGCTGGAGAAGGCGCATGCGCTCTTTCAATTTGCAGCTCCAAATAATAATTCCGCTCAAATTCATCTATTGATTCAAACGGTATTCAAACGAAACATTGAATTTTTAAAAATATTTCAACATTTTACACTTCAAGCCTGCAGTTTATATTTTTCTTTAAAATTGCATCTTTCAAGCACCTGTACAGTTGTGTAAATCGTTGTTTTAAAAGAGAAAATTAGAAAAATTAAAATTTGATGGGGGTTTCGCTTGAAATGATATTCCTCGGCAGGCACAGCTCCGTGAAAGCGCTGCTTCTTATTACGAGGTAAAAGTTCAGCTCGATTCAGCAGTGTAAATAAAGTAAAACTCGTTTTGAAAGTAAACCACGTGCAAAAATTTCATGAAAATCAATAACGAGTCGGCACGGTTAAGGGGGAGTCGCGCGTTGGGGGAGCGAAAGAAAGCAAAAGGTGAAATTCGTTTGGAGAGAACGGCGCAGCGTAATTTTAAATATAAAAAGCTCCTTTCATTCTCTTTTTCAATGCAGACGAGCGAAATAAGAATGCAACGAGAAAATGAGAGAGCGAGAGAGAGGAGGCAGGGTTGTATGGGAAGACACGATCGTTCCCTCGTTTTCTCAGTCTCCGTCGGTCTTCGGTATACATCCTCGGCGCTCGGGTTCATCCTTGTCTCGCGGTTTTCTCTCTCTCTCTCTCTCCGTTCTTAGCTGCTTTGCTGCCGATGTTCACTTGCGGCTCTTGGTTGTCGCGAGCGCGCCCTTGAGGTTAACTGGCCTTCCTTGAAAAATCCTTTTTTCCCCTGCCTCCTATCCGCGCTCTCTCGCCTTATTGTTTCTCCGGAGATTAAATAGTTATATATACTACGATCCTCTTATCCGCCGTCGCCTTTTTTCCTGTCTGCTCGTCCCGCAGCGAGTTAACTTTGCTGCCGCTTAAGGAGGCATCATTACGTTGTTCGCAGTAAAGCTTGAAAATTGCCGGGAGATCATTCTTTTGTTGAATATAGCGGCTAATTATCAGGGGAGCTTTCCTTCGACCTCTCGGCTTTTCGGGGGAGACCTATTATTAGGTGATCATGCGAATTACTCCTCTGCCTCTTTTTCAATTATTCAATCATTTTATCGATTAAATTGCTCTTGCAGATAGTTGACTTTATATTTCTCCGTAATTCTACCCCTTCGCGATCCTCCAAGTTTATGTATGCAAAGCAAATTACATTTATATTATTAAATTAAGTTTGCGATTTTTCCTTTTGAAAAGTGATAGTATTATTATACAATGTATAATACTCATACGGTACTCACATGGCTATTACTTACAAGTGTCTTTGGAATAATTCCAAAACTGAAAATTTAGAGAGTTTTGCTGCTCGTAAACTTGATAGCTTCCGAATGTAATCATTTTACTAACCCAAATTAAAGGTTCCGATTACCCGAAAATGGTGAAATTTTTGAAAACAAATCGCATCTAAAAAAAATTGATATTTAATTTTTTGCAGGTATCATCGCCATCAGAACCAATTTGAATGGAATAGTTTCAGCAGTTTTTTTGCGACTCCATCAATTAATAAGCAGTCGAAGATTTAATTACGTATAGTTTTTTTTTTTCATATTAAATTTTATTATTACATTTAACAAAGTTTCGTAAAAAGTACGAGGATTTCAAAGACGTTTAATTTTGTTTTGAACTCGATTTTTATCCTAGATTTACACACAAGTTATGAGCTATCGGTGATAAGAAAACGAGAAAAAGGTTATAGATTGTGCATCAGTAAGGCAACCTTACAGTCAATATTTTTTTAAGGAAGATGTAAATTAAAGATCTGGTTGGCAGGCGCGTAATGAAACGAGGACTTTTCCTGCGGGGTGCAGCAAAGGACTTTCCTCTTTCAAAGTTTTCTAATGAAAAGTTTGCAGTCCATGCGATGCATCTGCATTTATTTGGTTCGAGGGACTCTGTGAACTCTCGGGAATCTTTTTCAGTTTTTGTAGGTCAGTGGAAGTAGTGCACGTGCAGGCAGATACGATGCCCAAGAGTTACAGGATTGCCTTACGTAACCTTCCGTACAGTATACGCAAAAAAATGAATCGAATCGACACATTTTCTGAATAGCCAATTACGATAATTCACTGAGTATATATTAAAACTTTAAACTATTCAGTTGATTAAAATAAATGATGCAAATTGTTTTCCTAAAGTGCAGGCACTGTCCAAGTAATGGAACGATGCAAAACATAAACAATTGATGCATTAAAAGAATTTACTTGTAAGTGAAGTTTGATCGTAATCGTTTGAGCTGCCTGTACCACAATTGAAATTTTAATCGATTTAATTCAGAAGAATTTTTAGCAAATAAATATAGCTGCGTAAATAAGACAAGTTTTTATAAGATTCGCGTGAACTAAATTGACACTTTAATCAAAATGTTGCTCCATGGGAGTTTTTAAATAAATTTTAAATCAAAATAAGAAGTAAAAAAAGAATTTGCAATTTCATTCATATTTAAAAAATGTACAGAGAGAAAGTAGTACAATGAAGTAATCGTATTAAATTGCTCTCGTTACTACATTGATTTGCTGCTTTAATTCTTTTCTGAAAATTCACAAAAATCGTAAATTTGTAAAGCGTAGCAGCAATAATGCGTGAGTGCAAAGTCGATGACGGTCGCAGCCTTTATTTAGAGTCAATTTTATTTACAGTCAATTTTACATTAACGCTTTCGTAACCTGACACGTGATTAAAATTAACAATTAATGCGCAAGCAAGCGCGGTCATTTAAAATTTAAATAAAAATGAAGCAGTGCTAGTGAGAGAGAGGTGGGCAGAAATAATTATTTCAGGCGCAGTGATTCTCGCTCGACGAGTCAAAGCCAACCGACCGCAGTCGAATCGAACATGATAAATTCATCGCGGCGTCGGAACCCCCGAGAGCGAGAAACGAGTTCGCGCGGCAGAAGCAAAAAAGCCTCTCACTGATTGAGCAATGCGGCCAACCGAATTCGCCATCAATTTATGGCGCGATTTTCTCTCTGCACTCTCGATTTCGTTCGCTTCTCTCGCCCGTTTTTTTATTCCATTCCACTCTTTTTCCGAATTGTCGCATCCGCCGACGTTTTGCGTCCTTGTGATGTGCATCGTGTGCGAACAGGCAGGGCTAAAGTTGAAAGATCACCTTTTTTGCATGCGTGATGCGAAATGCTCGAATTAATCGTTAAAAAACAGGGCAATCGACAGTTTGCGCGGCGTTTGCACTTTTTTACCGGACTTTTAAACGGAGGCATAAATGATAGCGGCTCAAAAAAAGAGGCTTACCAAGCATTCGCCAAATTTTCCGGTTCTTTTTTATGCGTTAAAAAAAACTTTTACTTGCATTACTAAAACTTTTTATACTTACAAAATATTTTGTTTGGTGAAATAGTTGTCGATCAATAGGCGATTTATTTTTTTTATGTAGTGCGTGTACTTTCATCCATTGGTACCTGTTTGTTATTCGTAGAGAATTTCCACAGTTTACTCAGAGTACAAAGGAACCGCACGGTTAACGCATCAAAAGTGATAATCTAACTCTTTGCTTTGCTTTCGTTCGAGACAAGCTAACATAATTAACACGAATTTCAGGAATCATTTTCAACGTATCAAATTTTGATTATCGAGTAGTGTGTAATTACATTACAAACAAAAGAAACGGTAGCCAATATTACGGTGCTTGTAAAATGTTTGCAAATATAATTATGGAATATAATTATAATTTTAGACTCGGTTAATAATTTAAATCAGTTTTCCATGTATTCACTTTTGCAACATACCATTACAGCCCAAGAAATATCCTAGGTAGAAATATTGACCGTGGACACTAATTGTAAATAAAATTGGTTTTTTCAGGTAGAAAAAGCTTTATAAAAGAAACGCTAACATTTCTACTAATTACAAACATTTAGAAAAATTCAGGAAAAATTACTATCTTTTTAGTACAACGGTAACAGACTTGCTGTATGCCAAAAAATTACTAGGCTTTTTAGTAAAATTTGCCAAACGCTTACTGAAAAGATAGTAATTTTTTCTGAACTTTTCTCTCCGTGTGGATGTTTTCGCGCGGTGCAAATTTCTTATTTGAATAAATTGGCACGCGAATAAAACACAATTTCTTGTTGTAATCATTGCAGATAATTTGAATTTATATTATAGTGGCTTGCAAAGTGCTCGTTTTGTAAGTAAGTATTTGAATAAAAGATTCAATGCCCTCAGAGTGCGAGTCCTACAAAGAGACTCTGACAGAATTTCAGCCACGTATAAGCGCTCGTGAACGAAAGCGCACAGTTTGCTTGTCGCAGAGCGGCTCGGGGGCATCAACGAGCTGCACGCTTCTGACGCAGACGTTGCGCGAAAACGTCGTAAATCGCAGGGGGTAGACTCTGGCTCCCTCCTCTGCATATTCGAAAGCGACGTTCCGGCCCATGACGGAGCCAGCGATGATGGCTAAGTATCGATTAGGCAAACTCAAGCCGCGCACTTGCCGTGCGGGCCAAGTATTCCTCCCCTGCAATTCCGCATTAACGTCACGGGAGTTCGTTAGGCGAGCGGCCGCCCGCACGTACCTGTATGTCGCTTTAATGAACAGGCGGCGCGGCGACGATGATGAGCGACGAGGAGGCACTTGATAACGCTATTTCCAAAAATCCGACGGAACTCTCGTGAATTCCCAATGCCGAAGTTCCCAGCTGGGGGCTTTGATTTTCTCTCGGTTTCGCGAACTTTCAAGTTTGTGAAATTCTTTTTTTTTTATCCTTTTTTATCACGTTTCGCAAGATAATTTCTCTAAAGACTTGGTTGCACGCAGTAAAGTTTTTATCTCGCGTGTAATAACTTTGTTTTTTTTTCCGGGATTCAATAAAACTCGAATGGCTGCAATAAAAAAGATTATACGATTTTCTGCTGCATACGGCGAGCAGCCATTCATTTACCGTATAAGCAGATTCAAATTCCTCATTTAATTTTCCAATTATCTTTACTTGATTTTCAAAAAACTTTAGAGATCTGGCCAGTCGCTTGATTAGCAACGTTTACAGGCGATAGTTTAAACAAATCTGGAACATGGCAGTGCGCTCGTTCGCATTTATCATCCAAATCATAAACGTCGAAAGCAGCATAAATTATAATCAAGCACGTAACATTGACCCGCTGCTCGACATTTTTCTAGAAAGCCGCGGGAAAAGGGCTGGATAGTAGTAACTAGAGCGCTGCACCGCAGAGATACGGAAGCGCTGACGCATACAATTACTTTATAGGTATATAAAACATTGCATCACGCAATAAAAGCTCGACGCCTTGATGTAGGAGCAGTTTTCGGTTTTTTCTTTTTTACGAAACACGGCAGGCTAGTTACCGTGCCGCCGTTAAAGATTGCGTTGCAGTGACTCGATTACGCTCGTTATTTTTTGGCGATCCGAACGACTTAATTTATTCGGGAGAGCGGCTTGGCAAAGAGACGGGGGAGAAGACGTGGGATGATCGAAAGGGAAAGGAGGTCAGTGTGGCGTTACAGCATCATCCGCAGATAAGACGTAAAGGGACGAGCAAATATTGCGCAATAAAGGCAATGGAACCGCAAGGAACTCTAATATGTAAACAACAAATTATTTTTTACGACATTCCTTCTGTTTTTTATTTAATATGCATTCTAAGCTGAAATAATGCCCAATGTAATTATTGTATTAAATTTGAAAATAGATTTTGTCCTTTCTCAATTAATATACATTAGATGCAAGGAATAAAATAGGGCACGCGGCGATTATAATTTAAGATTGGCAGTGCGCATATAACCGCAGCGCAAATAAAGCCTTGCGGTGAACGTTGAGCAGAAGTCAAAAGAGGCCGTCGATTTAAAAGAAGGACGTTGGGAAGCCTCTTTGTTTTCGCATGAGCGAGGCATCTTACGCAGTCACCCGCATAGACTGCAGGCCATAAAAATTCCGTCGCTATTAGCGCTCGTTCCTCTCTCCCTTCCGCTCGCTCGCGGAATTCAGGGCACTTGTTACGGCGGCTCGTTAGTTTATCGGCGGGCCATCCTCGCGGCTTTGTCGAAAAGGCCGAAGGAAAGAGAGAGCGACTAATCGATGTCACGTAGTTTGCGGTAATTCGCATACCGAGTGAGTCAGGCAGCGCGCGGCGCTTCTTTCCGTAATGCGCATTGAATGTCCGCGAGCGCTCGCAGGCAAAAATACGCATTCCGCCGAGAGGAGCCAGGCGCATTGCAAATCCAGCGAGAGGGAGACTAGGACTTGAATGCACAATGCCGAGCGCCCGAGCCGAGATTCCCCGAGAAGTATGCGCGAGCCGCTCATTTCCAAGCCTTTTACCCAAATGCTTGAGTTACGCGCTTTTCTTTTTCAGAGCCGCGAGACGTACAAAAGTCCCATTGTGGCCGAGGTGACGCCGCTGATAAAACGATTAATTACGAGCGCTCGCGATTATTTCTTCAGGCGAGGCACGTTCTAAGGCCTTTCTTTCGATGCGCGAGAAAACTATTAATCCAAGCAGCCTGGCTGGCATCTTTCATACGTTGCTCGCGAGGAATAATGGAAACGTTTTGCACAGGGTGGACTATTTTCGCTTCTTGTTGTAGAATTTTCCAGATACCTTATTCATGGCTTCATGCTATATTTTATTCAGTTAATTAAGTCAGCATTGATTTCATGTTCGAACAATGTTTTAATTAGCTTAATCGGATTTAATTGCACTTATTATATAATGTAAATTTATATAACGATTTGTTCCTGGAATTGAAATATTTCAAGATCGATAGGCAGCTTTTCCTGAAAAATAACGCAAACCCAATCCTTTGGTATATAGTCAACAAAATAACTAGGTTGAACAAATTGGTACTTTGGATTACGTTAAAAAGATTTATCTACCTCTGAACGGGAATTTCCGGAATTATAAAACGATTTTACGAAACTTTCAAAAGCCTGAAAAAAAGTTCAAAATCAGCTTAAACCCAGAATGAAAAAGCCAATTCTAAAAATATCGCCTATCGATCGTCAGTTATTCAGTAGAAATGAAAAACGAGCTCTGCATCGCAAATACTATTAATTTCGCAGCAGTAAGAAACAATTAGTTGCTCAGGAAAACATCCTCTCGGGCGTTTCGGGCCCAAGTGTGTTTTCGTGGCTCGTTTGTATGCGCTCGGTACTCGCGAGTAATTGCAGGACAGAGTGCAGCAGGCCGCAGAAGCGCTGCTTCTCTTTCGCTCGTTTTCTGCGTTTCGTCGGGCTTCGCAATTTATGCGCGCGCGAGCAGTCGAATTCTTTCTCTCTCTCTCTCTCTCTCTCGGTTTCGCTTTCGACCTGACTAAGGTAGGCGGCGAGAATGAGGCTTTTGCTGGAATTAAAGAGCGGAATCGAAAGTGCAGACTTGCATGTTTGAGCTGTAAATGATATTTATTTTCAAATTAAGAATTTATAAATAAGATTCAAACATGTCTGCACTTGCAAGTCTGGTTAATAATGCAAAGTTATGTATTTTACTTCTTAAAATATATTTTGTACTGATTTCATATTAATTTTTTTCTTAACAACATTACAGCGCATCTTTATAGCGGCATTCTTATTAACTTCCTGTACAAAAACTTTTCTATGAAAAGAAACCAGGTTATTAATCTGTAATGTATTTTTTTGCTATTGATGTACTTATTTTCTTCCGCTTTATGTTGTATTAAATTTTTTAGATTTGTAAACTTGTTATAAATCTTTACAATGCGGTTTTGAATATTTTTTATCTATTTAAAGTTGTGACCATTATTAGATGCATTCATCATGAAATAAAAAGATTATAAAAATAAGAAGCCAAATTATTTTTGTTTGTTTCTTATTTTGAGCAAAATATTAGTATTCAAGCTGGAACAAAAGGCTTCAAATATACAGATACGTATTTATAATCTCCTTCTTTGACTTGAAACTATTTCAATAAATTACTTTAGTTTCATTTGAATTTAAATAAATTATTCTTGAAAGTTTGCTTACTTATATATACCTTTTATAAAATTGTCTGCTATACCCAGCCTCATTTATATCTGGAAAGTTTATCTTAGCTAATTAAAATGGTAATGTCGAGAACTTTAGTTTGCGTATTCTCTACTTTTATATTTTACATTTTATTTTAGCCGCAGTAATCCTTTTCTGATATAATTTTAATGAATACATATTTTAATCAGTTTCTCGCGTGTCTCTCTTTAAACCTCTAATAGGTTAAAATTGCATTCTAAAATTTCAAATGAACATGTTCAAATATTTACTTTGTTTAATGATTTTTTCAGTCATATCGCAATTATGAATTTTTCATTATACCTGCGTACACCTTTCATTTCCAAATAGGATTTATGATTTTATTTAAATACTGAAATAATGAATGTTGCAAGTAATATTTCAATGCCCGAAGACGTCCGTCTAGGATGCTTTGGCATAAGTCGACTCTCCTTGGTGCTTAAGGCTTTGATAAAGCTCCAGAGTGAAAATAAACGATAGCATCGCAAACTAACTTCGTCATCCCGACAATGACTTACAAGACGTCTCTGTCAATTACTGTAACCGAGGCGTCGGGAAAGTAAATGACGTTACTCGAAAGTCATTATCTCGAACGTACTTGGCGGGAGAGACTGAGCGAATCGTGACTGACTTCGAAAATTAAAGGTGATTTCGTTATCGCAATACTTTATCGTTAGTCATAACCCAGAGAGCTGAATTCGCGATTATCTCTGTCCCTTCCACTGATTTACACTGTGTTTTTATTACATTTTTTGTTTGAATAGTTGTTCAAACTTAACGTTAAAATATGTTTTGCTTCGAAAAACGTAATATTTTTTAGATTCGCATGGAAAAACAGTCGATAATTTCAGTGAGAAAAACCAGATTTGATTATCTTCAAGAAGCCGATCGATTTTCTCAAGGATTGTGGGATAATGAAGCCAAGTTAAGATGATGGCAAACGTGCACTTGCACAATTAAAGATGCCACACAGCACGAAATCGTAATCGCATCGGTACGGTGACACGCTCAGCGTACGATCGGAATTTCAATTGTATGAGAGTTTTCGGATTCCCACGGCGATTGTTATGCGTTTGAGAAAAAGGCCCATGCATCTCTCCGAAGTTCAGGTAGCTCTTCCATACATACTAAAGATCCTGAAATGCCCGCCACCGGGCAATTTTTCAACGCACGAGAAATATCGTCCGCTTTTAAAATCTCCTCAAATTTGCACATTAGTTCGCTAAATCAGTGCTTTTTTCCGCCGCTTTCATCTTTGGAATAATACAAAGATTTGCTTTAATTCAAAGTACCATCACGTCTTGGCCTTACAGTTTTCTCTCTACTACTTATGCAGTCCCGCTAATGAATATGTATCTATAGTGAGTAAAACAAATTTCAACAGAAAAATAATATATCTATATATTATAGAATTTATTTATCGTTTTATTTATATTAGAAAAAGTTCATTTCTAGTCAAATGATAAATGCTACAGATGCATAAAAATTGATAGATTAATTATCCTTTAATTAAATTGGAAGCTTGATATTTGTTCAATTTATAACAACAACGCACTAGATAGCGAACATTATACACTAAAAAATGATCCTTCTTATGTAAGAGTCAATATTTGAGAGAGATGAATTGCTATTTATTAGATAAGAATTCTATTTGCTATAAATAAATTTCCTTTTCTGACAAAATAACGGTTTTTTTCAATTTAATAGAAATTTATTTATAATAAATTTCTGGAAATAAAAATTCTTCTCACTCAAATATTGAGAATAATTCCTCTTGCATGAAAAGGATCGTTTTTTCAGTGTGTATGTTTTAAATTCATAACGTGCGAGTTTTGAAATAAAATCGCCACACGATATCACGTCTTCGGGCGCTTGATTAGATCATAAATTAAAGCACCTTGTTTCTAATATTAGATTGCCGAATTCATTAAAAAAAGGTTGTGCAAACACCAAGTGCAGGTTTATAACGACGAGTATAATCGAATTCCGGTCGGCAAAAAGCAGTGCATTACAAAGTAACGACAGCTGCGAAGGTACAGGAGCGTACGCATTTATACTCGTTCGAAAAATAAAGAGGCTTCGACAGGTGGAAAGGGCACCGAAATCGATGCTTGCAATTTTTCCCTGCCCGACGACAATTGATTTATATTAAAATTTCGATGAGTCTGCGGCTGAGGAGACAATTATAGCCGCGCGGTTTGTGGTATATAATAAGGTTAGCGCACGCAAGTCGCCGATCTTTATCGATCGGAATCGTAAACAGAGCGCAGCTGCAACCTATCGCTTCTCATTCTTGCGGAACGAACCACTGTTCCTCCTGCCCTTTGGCTTTCCTACGCGGCCGAAAATTAGTTATTTATCGAGGCAACATCCAGTTGGCCTACGTATACAGGCGAGCGTCGAAAATGGCCGCTCTTGCGCTTTGCTTCTTGCTGCCCTTATTTGTTCGTTCTTCTCGGTTCGCTCATCATCCGTCTTCTTTTGCTTTTGAATTTTTCAAAGCCGGGCTTCGGCAAATACAGTGAAAAACGCATGTAAATATAGCTGGAGCAGCCTCGGGTTTGATTTTCTGCCTAAGTAAATATCGGGTCTACGAAAACATTACCTTCTGCAATTGGTAACAAATTTATGTACAAGCTTTTGCTACCGTTTTTTTTTCAGTTTTTTACATCGTAAATAAAACGACGAATTTTTTTTCTTAAAATTTGAACTCGGCGCAGACGATTAATTGTTCTGAACGGCCGGTAATTAATACGAACAGTCTTTTCCTCCCGCTTGTCCGTCAACTGACGCGAGACAGAGTAAAAAGCCCGTCGAAGCAGTAAAAAAGGAATTGCCGCATGCAGCTACCCCGAGGCGCAAGGCAACTCACGCACTTTCGATCTCGCTTTGCAGCACGTACTTCGGTAGCGGCATCGCCTACGCGCCTAACAAGAAAAGCCAATATAAGCCGCGGTCGGGGGTAAGACAGCTGAGTGCTTTTTTCGACTGGCCGCGGGCTGCACACCTGCGCATCGAATTTCTCTCTGCGTCCAGATTAAATATTATCTTTATTTTCGGTACAAACGAGTCCGAGTAGGTGTCTTGTTTGTCGAATCGGGTTACGCTCCGAACGCAGGAAGTCGCTGGAGTTCGAGAGTCTGAAGTCGGCGCGTCTCGCTGAAAAAGGGAGCGAAGGGGGTAGAAAAAAGCAGGCGAGAGGAGCTAGAGATCGGGAAGAGCGATAGCATCGGGAGGAGAGATAGCCATCGAGCCTGCTTCCTTTTCTCCCCCCCCCCTCTCTCTCTCTCTCTCTCTCGTTCGGCCGGGGTCCGCTTCTTTTTTCGTTTTGCGGGCGCTTCGACGTCATTGTTATGTGTTCCTCGAAGAGAGGAGTTATGCAACGAGCGCCGCTTTATGCTAAATTCATGCGTACGGAGAGAGCGAGCAGTTGCGCTCAAGCGGGGGAGGAAACGAGTAGCCTTTCGCACGGAAATCTGCGCGCAGCTGCGCACCGCGAGGCGCGAGAGTGCGATTACTATATAAGCTCTTCTTCTTCGGGGTTCTGCCCCGCTGCTTTTTTCAACATCGCTTTTTTACGGTTAAGCTCCTTTTAACGAGATCGTCAAGGCAAGCGGCTGCTTTAGCGTTCATTTTTATAATTATTACTAAAGGAACGAAACTCCAGTACTTGATAGAATTTCATTGCAATTAGGAACAATAATTTAAAATAATACTAATGTAAACTCAATTTACGGTTTGTTAAAAATAATGGACTTCACGTCAGGGTACGTTATTATTTTATGACAAGCTGACACATATCAAATTAAATTTACATTGTTTTCAACCAGTTTCTGCGAAGGTCTAGCAGCCACATTGGATTGAATAATGCCGTTTTCTATGCTCAATCACTCTTACAAGTACGCAGTACGCGTGACTTATTTAAATGAAGTATCTTTAAGGAGATGAGCCAACATTACCGCCCTTGTAAACATTTGCCGAGTACTTACAACGTCGCTCTAACGAATTTCTGCCCTGCTCCGAAAGTTACGTAAAACTCGAACAGTCAAAAGCATATAATCCCAAAGCTCGCGGCGAAAAAAGTTTTTGTAAACAGTTGCCGGCACTGAGAAAGTTTCGTTCTATCGCGGCCGAGCGGAGGTACGGCTAACTTAATCTACATCTCCGGGCCAGCGACGGCTCATGCGCAGTGCGATAATAATGATCACCGGATTATTTTACGCCCCGCGCATAATGCGTTCACCTAGCTGTCTGAATATGCAAGAGAAAGCTGAAAAGGGCTCGCCGTTTGCGCCCGACAGAATGCAATTATTCAAATTTCCTCTTTTGCGCGATGCACAATTATTTGTCTTTGTGCCCCAGTTTTATACTACTTGCCTACTTGCCGGGCATCGAATTCAACGGGAGGATTCTTTATCGTGCGAGAAATCTAAAAAATATTAGCTCAAACTTTATGCAAAGGATTTTTTCAACGATAGTTAAGAAACTCGAGTGGATATAGTTTAAGAATTTTTATTTTTATTCAAGCTCCATGTGAAAAAATTACCGAACTAATTAGCGAAAGCTTAGTTGAAGCATTGTTTGACCTGCTATGCAGTGCTGAAAACTTTTTGAGATTTTTTTAATTAATAACTGACCGTTATAAAGGTAATGAGTTTTTTCAATTCAAATATGCTTTAAAATATTTTTAGATTTGCGCAGTACAACTATAAAAAAAAAAAACATTTAGTATTTTACAGTATTTTACGAGACTAGATTTTTCTCTCGGCGTCAAGCATCCGAGAAACAATATTTAGTAAACAAACCGTCCAATCAGGCTATTGGAGAAGGTAGTTGCTTGGGAGCAAGTGTGCTATTAAACACTCAACAGGTCATCACTGGAATTGAAAATAATTATAATCCAACGCGAACTACCCCATTGATCGAGGTCAGCGTCGAACTGGTATTTATCCGGGATCGTTGGCGCACATGTTGTACTACTTGCACAAAAGCCATCGCAAAACTCTATCCCCGGCCGCCGTGTCAGCCCATAAACATCCGGCTCTCGTTTCGCCTCGACAGGCGTATAATCTGCGCTCGAAATATCGATTCTGCCCGAGATATTGCCGATACGGCATCTCATTTAAGTCGCTCGGATTTTTCGCGGATGGCTTCTCGTTACCGAGCATTTTTGCATCGGGCAGCTCTGTCCTTTGGGGCCTGCCGTGCAGCGGCCGCTCGGGGGTCGAGAGCATCACGCACGGTGGTCTCGCGCAGTGTGGTCCCCCAGGGTCGACCGACCCAGAGAGAGAGAGAGAGAGAGAGCTGATAGCGCCGCGCTCTCCTTTTCCTGCGCGCTACTCCTCCCCCTCCGACCTCATCGCCTTTGGCCCCTATCGCTCTCCGCGCTCGTTCGGCTCTGAAATTGTTGTTTCGCCTTCGCGAAACTGTATTATTTATGGCCGGACGTACTCCGGCTGTCTCGGTAGCCCGCGCTGCTAGACGTCTTCGGGGTTTAGTATCGCGCGGGCATTTGCATCGGAATCGAGAGTTTTTGGCGTTATGAGATGCTCGGGGAAACGTTGATACTAAAAAATGCGGGTGATTTATGCGCGCGTCGAAGCGGGATATTTCACTTGGCGGCTCGGGGAAAGTCTCTATACGCGAGGTCTGATAAAAGCGTGCTCGATCGTTTAGTCGCGGGGCTCCTCTCTCTCGGTTTGCGACAATGTGCTTTACGTTTTCGATCGAATCTCGCCTTTTTTCCCCATTAGTATTCAGCTGAATGGGCATTAGGAGTAGGTTCCCCTTGCTTTCGTACCTTCGTACCGACGATTGCTTATATTTTCAGCGATATTTATCATAAAACTTTTAGCTTCTGCATAATTTTGAATGCGGCATTTACATAAGAAAACGGGTAAGAAAGTTTCTGCGAAATTTCCGAGGGAAGATATATTAGCGTCTACCACTGATAAAATAATAAATTTTTCATTAGTCTAGAAATAGCTGTTAAATATTGAAGAAATGCAAATTTGGAACAGCAAACAAATTTCTAAAGCTTGCCCGTAGTTGATAACTGCTTGGCTTCTCGCAGAAAATAATAATAAGAATGAAAACTTGGAATCCGAAGTTTTCGTCTTCCCAAGCGATATCAATCAAGACTCGCGCATCGTCACCTCTCCGATAATAATCGCCGGCGCTCGAGAGCAAACAAAGTTCGAGTTTGTTTTATAATTTGCAAAAATTCACATTAAAACCGCTCGCATACCGGGGCTTCGGGAAACTATACGCTCGCACTCTCGCGGCGCACAGCGGAGAGAGGGAGAGAAGAACGAAGGAGAAGAGGGATCCTCGGGAACGAGCCGTGATTTTTCGCCGACGTCTCGCTCTCGCCCCTGACGTATAACGTACAATTACTCCGGGACCAGATTACACGAGCATGGGAGCCTCCTCCTCTTCTCCAAAGGCCTTTCCTTTCGTATTCCACGGACTCGAGCAGCTCTTGTGTACTCTCCTTGCTTCCCTCCTCTCGTTATTCTCTTTTCTCCTCGTTTATGATCTTCGAAGGCCGGCTAAAGTCAAGCTCGTGACTGAGGCGCATCCTTGAATTTTCCTGGCGGCGGGTCTCCTTAAGCGCTAGTTTCAACAAAGAGAGAGAGGGGCCCCCTCGAGAGCGGGTAGGCGATGCTGATGGCCGGCAATAATATCTATTATCGCAGCACGAAAATATAGTCGACGGTCCGAGGGTATAAGCAGCGCCTCTCTTGCGACCTGCACCGCACACTGAGAGAGATGACTTGGAAGGTAGCCAACATTCGTACTGCCGTGCATAAATTCTGGCCGTCTTCGCACCTTCAAATTTTTAGCCTAACCTTTCAATTATTGCTTCACGTTCTAGGGAGAGGCGAAGAGAATCTATCTAATTAGCGTGAAATGTGCGACGGCAAGACTTGTTGCGCCCAACTTTTTTTCTGACGATCTGCTGGATAATTTCTGTCATCGGTTCGATTTAAGTATCACTTGATAAATATGTCTTTGTGAAGGTTATTTAATTAGTACTGCAGCGGTAATAAAAATTACATTTTTCACAATACATAATAGAAGAAAGCTATAGTTTGATATTCGCAGGCCGTTCCACGTCGGCACTTAATCGGCTTTATCTTCTCTCTTGCGCAGGCTTACGCGCGATCTCGCAGCCTTTCGACAGGCCCTTGAAAGTTTAGCTGGCCTCCCGTCGCCCGCGAAAAAAGAAGCCCCTTGGATTTTCGGCTCCGCCTGACTTTGACGACAATCGATCCTGAAGCTCTCTGATTTTCTAGTCGAAAGGAATTCCCCGCCGAAACGGAAGGGGGTTCCTCCCTCCTGAGAAAGAAGTGCAGAGCAGCGCGAGCTCGAGCGGCAGTCGGAAGCACCTGTCGTTGTCGCCGCGAAGCAGAAGAGAGAGGGGGAAGGCCTCGTTTATAAATCCAACATACAATCAAGTTTATGGCGGCTCGCGAGCAAAGCGGGAGGCGGCAGGAGGCCCGCGCACACAGACAGATAGCCAAGCACGCGAACCGGCGAACGCGACGCGCGTAACGTATGTATATGTGTGTAAGCTCGTTCCGCCGGAGGATGGAAAGAGAGAGGATCGCCAGCCGGGTTATTACCGCCTTGTTAGCCGAGAGGGAAGGGAATGGGCCGCTGCAGGTGCGCCTCCTCGTTTAATTTCGGACAATTAAAGTGCCCTCTCTGTGTGCTCAGTGCGGATCTGACGCGAGGAAAAAACGCAAGCTCTCCGTCTTCCTTTGCTGTAATTCACTTTTCGGCCCGTAAAATGATTACCGGCTCAGTGCGTAAATCTTTGCCCGATGCTCAGCTTTTTCGGGAGAGTTATGGCCGATGCTTTCTTTGCCAAGGAGCTGGTTAGCGGTTAAGCGCGGATTCATTTGCCAGATCCCTTTGGGGCTGCTATTAAACCTGATTATGAGATCGTTTTATTTGGAAAAGGGAAAAAAGCTCTTTTGGAAAAATATTTTTGGCCAATAACATTTGTAGGAACATCATTTGTACATTTTGTTTGTTTGTTTAATGCATGTACATACATTTATTAAAAAGATATTAAACTATGTCAAGTGCGTTAATTACATTTGCCTAGTTTTCAAAGTCATGAATTTTAATCTGCAGTGCAAATTTGAATCCACTCGTACAAATTATTGTATGAAGGTGAATTTTTAGTTAATTGAGAGGTTTTTAGATATTTCACGAAAATATTTGATATATATTTAACCAAATATTATGCCAGTAAAACCCGCTGCATTTCTTTAATAAGAGTACAAAATATTATATCTCCATTTTCTGCCTAATTACCTAATTTACCCTTTTTAAATTTATAAAGTTGGGTTCTGAAAATGACTAAACGCAGAAAAACTAGCAATTTCTGGGAAAAATGAACTAGCCGAAAATTTGACCGTTAATTCATGCTCTAATTACTCTGAAAATGAAAAATGTTACCTCAGTAAGCGGCAAGAGTGTTAATCCGGGCTTCTTTGAGCAAAGGTTATAAACACGAGAGAATATCCGGAGCCTCTCAACTTTCTCGCGAGGTCATTTTCTTTTTCCCGCGCTCGCTTATCAGCGGCGGCGGCGGCGGCGGCGGCGGCGGTGTCCGTTTTTTCGCCTGCACGCGTGAATACGGAGAATAAGTGCCGGGCGATTAGTTACTTTCTATTCGCCTTTTGAAGCTCGAAACGAGATACGCCGCGATCCTTCTGTGCGCTTAGGTTAAGGATGCCGCCGAGAGAGTTTCTCCCCCTTTCCGCGTTTTCTCTCTTTTCTTTTCTAATTCTCCTTATTTGATTGTCGAGCTGCTTAGCCGTATAAGCCGATGGCGAAGAGGAGCCGCGAGCGCGCAGCCTTTATTTGCATTTATCTTCGCCGAGCTATTTTATTAAATTTTTTATCGATTTTAATTACAAGTAATTATTCACCCCAGCCGCCGTTGGATTACTCGATGTTAAATCATGCCCCTGACGTTCAAAGCTTTTTACATTTAAACGATATTTATTTGAATTCCTTTCTCATATTCATGAATCTGAACATTTCACGCCAAAATTTTTTCCAATATTTTTCATTTTGCTAAAAGCGATATAAAATATACTATATTTTTGTCCACTAAATGTAATTAATTGGTGCATGATATGCAAAAGCACATTAATCGCAACGCTTGAGTTTGAACTGCACTTATTTATTGCAACTCCAATATTCATCAAGCCTAATAATATTTTAGCGAGTTCTTGTTCATTATGAAACTAAATTATGTATGAAATGTATAAAAACATTGCTTTCATATAAGTGAGTATTCAAAGTTGCAAGCACACCTGCCTTTTATAATATTATTAATATAATTTTATCCTAATAACATGTATATATAATAGTTATTCTATAATTTTCAATGAGGAAAAAGCTCTTTTTGTAATTACCTTTTCATTTTGTCAACTCTAAAAGCACAATCTGGATCGACCATTTGACCCGAATCAATAATAGAAAGTTTTCGTTATCATTTATAACTCGAAATAGAATCTTTGTTCAATACTAAAATAGAACTAATTTAACTAATTTAATTAAAATAGAATTTACATTTAAATTCTTTTTTTTGCAGTAAAAAAATGTCTTTATTAATCTGGTTAGAGTTAATTGAATTTTCATCAGCTAATCGAATTAAATTTCCTTCTCAAAGACTTTGCCCGATCGTCATTAATCACCTTTTCTTTAAGCACACAAAATATATAATATTATAAATCTTGGAGTAAATCTCGGCGTCCGCAGTTGCAGACTCAATTTCTCCCCGATCGAAAATTTCAATCAAACATGTCGGCCAGTTTACCCGAGCGTATAATTTTTGCGTAAAAATTTCACGAGACGCTATTTTACGAGCGGCAAGGGCCCTTTTCAACTCGCAAATTAATGTATCCATCACGGAGCGCATCTTACACATACATCTATATAAGCTTGGGGGCCAATCGGGAGAGGGAGCCTTCGTGCCGGGCCGCAAGACTGATCGGCCTGCGCCCGGCCCAATAATTATATCCTCGGCTCTGAGCGCCGAGTGGATAAGAGACGACGGACGATGGACGACGGCGGGGAGGAGGAGGCTCGCTCAAAAGCACGCTCAAACACACTACTCCGCTTTCAAAGCGGATGCTTCATCGTGGTGGTCGCCGTCAAAATCTCCCGACACGTCGTGCCCCGATTGTCCCATGTGTGCTTCCGCGGTTCGGGACACGAGGCGCGTAAATAGTCCAACTTGCCCCGGAAATTCTGGGGCGGAGTTTCTTAAAGGGGACCGCTTACTCCGGGGATTATATGCTAATTCTTGCTCGCCGACGCCGGAGCTTTATTTACTACAGGACGCTTGGGCAATTTCGTCGATTTAAAATTAGAACAGACTAACGGACTAATAAAAATTTCTTTTACTGATTGGATGGAAACCAAATTTTCCAATTTTTTACTTAAATTCGTTAAAAATAATGAGGCCTGGATGGCAAATCAAAGGAAATTTTAATGCGCTCGCGTTCTAGTACTCATTAGGACAAACGCGAATGCGATGCACAAGCTGTTTTTTAAGAACATGTATAAAACGAATTTTACAAACACAAAGGGAAATGAGACTAGAAAATGTAAAAGAAGAGTACAAAAGCCGAAACAATGTGGATGCAAGGGGGACAGAGACAGATTAAGAGAAAATGAAAGTGGAAAGTGAATAGAGAAATAAAGAATTTAAAATGAATAAAGAGAATGAAGAAGAAAAAAAACAATGAGATGCCGTTGGAAAATGCTTTATTGTCCTTTAATCTATTATGTAAATCGAAACTACAGTTTGTATGAGGCTTGCAAATATCATTTTAAAGTGGAATAGTTTTGTTTATTTTATATATAGTATTTATTTATTTATTTATTTATTTATTTAAACCAGTTAATTACATGGTAATCCCACATAGGCATTATTAGCCTGAGTGCGGGTCCGGTTTTACAAGTACTTAACAAAACTTACAAACTAAACTAAACATCTAAATAATAAAATATATAATCATAACGTAGCGTGCCCATGCTACTTCTGCGTATAATTATGATCCAAGTAATTGCTTAGGTATTATTAATAATCCAATTCTTTAGCTTTTTCTTAAGTGTTAGTTTACTGTTTTTAATCTGTTTTAGTTCCATTGGTAATTGGTTATAAAGCCTCACAGCTACTACAAAGCTATCCTTTTCACTTATTTTTTTTCTACTCTTAGGCATTTGTAGGCTTTTGTTTCTTGTGTTGCAGTTTTGTTGTCTATATTTATTTGACAAATCTGAGTAGTGATACATTAAAGCTTCAAGCCTAAACATTTGTAATATATTTAGAGGATAATTACTTGTATCGAAAGTATTTTGGAAAATTAATTTAATTATTCTATTTTGAAGGTTTTGCAGTAGTCTAATACTACTAGTATTATTAAAAATGAAAAAATTTTACTTGATTTTTACGTTTGTTTTATATTAGCTCGCAGTTTTATTGCAGATCATGGAAAAGCACGCAACAAGCAGATTCCTCGAAGGCAATCGAAGTTTATACAGCTCCAGTTCACAATAGACACTAACTTCGAACGACCCTATCGTTTTACATGGCCGAGGGAAAAAATTGAATGACGGAGCAAGGAAGGGAAGAAAGCTAGGCGATGCAACGGGAAGAAAAAGCGGCGGAAGAAGGCACGAGCCTAAAGGAAGTCCTATTGCGTGCGGGTGGTCTGCCGCGGGAAGTGGGGAGGAGAAAGAGACACGCGCGCGTAATACACTTGAGGAATTTTTCACTTGTCCCTTTCTCGAAAGACACGCGGAGAAGTAAACCGGTAAGAAAACCGGAATGTCCGCGCCAGCTTCAAATCGCTAATTAACGCCACTTGATCATTGCTTCGAGTGGCCTCGAGTTGACGGATTTTAAGCCGGTTACATAAGCAGACTTATCTGCCGTTTCCTTGCTTTCTGCACTTCTCCGATTCGTAATCATCCGCACAATAATTGGAGGGATCTTTTCCGTCCCGAGTCTTGGAGTCATTGTATTCTTTTTAGCTTTAAGAGCCACTTATTTCGCCCTATTTAGCAGGCTTTTTTCGTGCGTTCCTGTCTCAATTTTTCTCCGCTCCTCTTTAGTTCCAGTGCTATCGGGCGAAATTGCGGCTATTTGCGAAATTTTTCTCGACATTACTCGCCGGATAACCGCTGCTTAACCGCTGCAGAAAAAGTAACGACTGTTGGATTTTCTTCTGAAATCATTTCTACTCGTCGTCGAGGCTTATTTATGATAATACACAGCTTTTCGAATTAAAACGCAACAAGTGGAATTCATTTTTCATCGTTTCAGAACGTAATAAAATGACTTTTATTTGCCATTCAAATTCATATTAATATACTCGAAAGTCAAAATATAAATGTAATAATAGCAGAGTAGCCAAGGTTGCGCAGTAAAAAACGCCGAAAGAAATAAACGTGCGATGAGTAGAAAAAGCGGAATGTTGATTAACAAATCGAATTGTCGGTGTTGCTCCTCAAAGCCTATTAATTTTTTCCGGAGAAATCAACACCTTGAAAAATCGACAAAAATTCCCGGGCTCGCTCGAGAGGGAAAAAGCTTTACAAATTGATCTTCGAAAAGACAGATTCGCCGGCGTTTCGCGTGGGCTCCTTTGGTGTTAACGACGATATAGCCGCGGCTGTCATTTGTTAGGAGGAGTTTTTTCCCCGAAACCGGACGATTTCGCGCGCCGGTAAATTCAGCCCGAAATTTATTTGAGTCGCGCGGCTCCGGGAAAAAAGCGCGCGCGAAAAGAGGAAGGAAAGAAATTTCGAAGAGAATAGAGTAGTAGATGGGAGGCGATTATTTATGCATTCCATGGGCGCGAATCTATTCGAATTCCCGGTGATTCACGCGCGCTGTCCTCGACGAAATAAAAAAGCGGACGAGGAGAGGCGCGACACGGCCTCACATATACTGTTCGCGTTCGGTCGCAGTACATAAAGAGCCCAGAGAAAGGAAGGCGAAAAAGACGAGCGAAAGAACGAAGCGAAGACACGCTCGAAATAAAACAACTGCTAACGGACTACGGTTTCATTCGTTTTTTCCGCTGCTGCGGTGCGCCGGATTCACTGTAAATATATTGTAATCTGCCTTGGATTTCGCGGAACGACTTTTTTAAATTACTTTATTTCAAGCTTAATTTCATTTTAAATTAGCGCCACGGCTGCTAAAATTATTCAAATAATTCATATTGGCGGACGAGTAACGACGAGAACTACTGGACGCGGCAAAGTTACTTTTTTTTGTACAACTTTTCATTCGAAAATAGCATATTACATCTGGATATGCAGCAAGAAACATTTTTTGCAATACATAACGATGGCGCGCTCAATTCCGAATAGTGCGGCTAATTTCGTCGGGCCGAGCGAAAAATATAATGTATAAAGAGAGAGAGAGGAAGAAAAAGAGCGAGGATACAGAATGGCGCGAAAAAAAGGCAGACCGCGGCCCGCAATATTTCAGGCGCGCGACGTTAATGAAAGCCGAAAAGCCTGAAATCATTTGCCGCTCGTCGAGACAAATCACTCTCTGTCCGCGCACTATTTCCGGCCATTCTGTCTCTCTCCTACTCAGCGCGAAATTCGCTCGAACTCGGCTCGACCGAGATACAATACAGGCGGACGCATACTCAGTCGTATGAATCGCTAAATTTCAATGTTCCCTGGCCGTTAAATCGCGAGATATATATAGATGCGGCACGGATCGGCTTGGTGTATAGCGAAATACTAGCCCGGCGTGACAATTACTCACATAATTGCGGCGGTAGCGGGAAACTGATCGATATAGTTATGCTGAGAATCCCACTGTGCGATACAACTGAGCCTATGAAGCACTTTCTAATAATTTATATAATAGAATTATTAATTCTACAGCATTGCGAGTGGAAATTCGACCCTTTACTTACTTATTTAATTCAGCAAAATGTACTGTAATTTAATGAGAACGGACCCGTAACCCAATATCCCAATATCGCCGTACACAGAATAAATTGTCAGGGAAGCCATCGGGTCTCAGCCGCAGAGCAGATAGATTAACCTTAGGCGGAGTTCTAATGCTCGGGGCTGACAGGATTGACCAAACGGTATCGAGAATCCTCTACGAGAGTAAGGAATCTAATAGCTCGTGCGCGTGTACAGTGCGATGAAAGGGTATATCCGTGTATGCTGAAACGCATTAACCAAGTAAATAGACCCCCATTGGCTGATCTCGATCAATCTTCCAGAGTCCGATATTAATTTTGACGTTTCATGCTGGCCTTTTTGTCCTTACTTATATCTCGTTTAACGAAATCTGAGCGAATTTGATTGATTTGTTGCCCCTTTTGTCAATAGAATCTTGATGATCTCAACTTTGTTGAACCGCGTTTTCGTATGGCAGATTATTATTATCTAATGTTTGCTGATAACAATTGAATAATAAAGCTGTGCAATTTTTAACTTTAGATGTCGTTATTGTAACATTTCATTTGTATTTGCGGATTAATTTAGCAAAAGAGAGTGAAGCATCCCCCTTCCAGCGGCTCTCTACACAACGCATGAAAATACAAGGAGCTTATTATTATTAGACGATTAAAATCAGTTCCTTTAATGCCAGGAGCAGAATTGAGCTTCTGCTCCTTTGCATTGAAGAAAGGCTTGCAAGTAAAGCGAAGTACACGGTGCGCCTTTGTACGTAATTATTACATTAGACCTTTGGTTAACGTTAGTTTAAGATTTTATTAAGTTACCTTGAGTTTCTTAAAAGTAATTATTTAAAGCGTATACATATATTAATTTATAATCGATTCCAATTTTGTCGTTTTTCAATAAATTCAGTCTCCCACGAGGTATCCTGTCCCACTAAGCGAATTCAGCCAAAATAAATATGCTAAAATTATTTTTCAGATTGTAGTGAAAATTACTGCATGGCAAAAAGCACTTTCTTCAAATTTATAAAGTTAAATGCTTACTGACCGGTTCTATGATAAATTAAAATTTTGAAAATCTAACAAAGAAGATTTATATAAAATCAGCCTTTTAATTGGTGCCAAGTTCAAGGCAAAGAGCCAATTAAAATGTTGTATAATTTGTGAATTGCAAAAAACTCTAAAAATTTTAACAACTCTGCGGCCTGCGCTCGTTCCTGGGGGAAGTTTCAATACCACTTGGTTTTATCTCGGACTTGCACTTCGTTCCAACGGAAGATACATGTGTTCACTTCCAGCCATACATGGGATGAAACGAGTGGAATGCGTTATTTTTAATTTAATCATTGTACGAAAATTCCTCAACAATCTGGGGGCTCGTAAATAATTAGCCGACAGGCGTTATTCGAGCGAAAGCGTTTACATTGTTGGAATTGATCTTGTAGAATTTAAACAATGATGGTGAAGATGGGGGTCCTCAAATATCTTTCTTGCAAAGTTTACGCGATATATGTACTTTTAAATTTTTAAGGTACCGTCTATAGAAAAATTTTATGGGTCAAATGAAAAGCATGAATTTCGTTAATTTCATTTTAAAAAATTGATCCCTCCATTACAGTTATAAATTTTTTACTTCAGAGTTTCGCATGTAAAAATAGTGTTCTAAAAACAAAGCGATAGATTAGCACGACACAAAAAGAGTAAAAATAATTTCACGTGTTCTTTGACGGACGCGCGTAGCAATTAATCGTTTGACTAGTCAACGTCGATTACCGAAATAACAAAATTTGAAATTCAAATGTCCAGAGGCTCCGAACCTTCTGAATCGAAAACAATTGGCTGGATAAGTAATAGCCAACGGTCGGGCGGCGGCAAATTAAAAATGATCAGGCCGCGAGGGTCGAGTCCACAGTTCCCATTCGATCAGGACATTCTCCTCGGTAGAATCTGGAAACGGGCCGATGTATCGGACAATCTAGCGTCCCCGTTGCCGGCATTAAACTGGCACTCCCGCGCGGAACGATTGCCTCGGCTATATACAGAAGACAGCGCGGGGGAACATAAAGCGTCGTAACCAAAGCGACAATGGCTCGATCGCGCCACCGGCTCTTTACTGCCCGGCGCGACGACGTGTTTACGAATTTCCGCGCTCGACCTTTTCTTTAAATGCCTCTCGACCTCAATTAAGAATGCCACTCGGCACTGCCAGCATCCTATTATACAGGCCGGTCATGTGGCAGTGCGATTAATAAAGGCGAGGCGGCGAAAAAATCCGTTTGCCGCGGATAATAATTGCCGACGATCAATGGGCGAATTGTTTTCGCCGACGGCGCAGCTCGGTCTGATTGATAAGCTTCAATTAATCGACTGTTTCGAAGGAAATTTCCATTTAATTCGGCAAAGGTTAGCATAAATAAGTTAGATTAGTCAAAATTTTAGGTATAGTTTGCAGAGTTTTTACTAGCATTTAATAGAAACTTTTACTCGAAAACGCTACTCCCATCGTCTTGAATGAAGCTTATTAACTTATTCCTAAAAATGATGATGCTTCTGCCACGAAACGGGGAATGCGACATTAAACAACTAAATAAAATTGTTAACATTATCTTTGCGGGTAAGTAACCTTAATGCAAAATAAATAGAACAGCTCTTTCAATTCGGTAATGCACTTATTTGAGAATGGCCCATACGCAGGAACAAATATACGGAGCGTAAAATAAATTAATAAAGCAGCCGGCCTTAGCCAGGGGTAACTGCAGCAAAGTGCATTTTAAATACCGCCCTAAATACCGAAAATTCGTATTTAAAGCCTCGGCGCAGTAGAGCGGCGCTTTCAGTCCCATAGTCATAACCGGGCTCGTTCGTTGCTGTAGTCTCCCCCTATCTTTTCGATCAATTTACCTTCTACCATACGTAACGACTGCCGAACCTATTCCCTCGAGAACGTTAACGCTGTGTCCCGGGAAGGAATCATTGAACTGTGCGTTGCGTTTGGTCGATTCGATGCTTACTTGCCCTTCGAAAACAAATTGGCTCTACTTTTTCACGCTTGGAAGCGCGCTCGCATCGACGAAGGCTCGAGCAATTTCAAGTCGATTGATATAACATTCTGTTTCATTTTTTTTAGGGAAAATCCTTGAAAAATCGCCGAAATATTCAATTCCCTTTCTTTACTTTTATTATCCGACTGGCGACTCTCTGGCGATTGATGAATTGACGGATTTCGAAAAATGACGTAAACCTCTCTGTCCTGAAGCGATCTCTCTTTTTAGCTATGTGCGGGACTTTTTTTATTGCGTCCGTCACGTAATCTTTCCAAGCTCGGTTCAATGCTGGGGTTCTGGATTTGTGGACGCATTTTACGAGTATTTTCCAGTGTCTGTCTTTGTTTTGACGGAAGACTTTATTTTATCTAAGGTAGTTGAGTAAATTATTGGATACTTTTTCGGCTTGCAATCAAACCTTAGCTTTTACGACAAGTTTTAAAATGTAAAAAAGTATTATCTAACAATGTCATTACGGAATTATTAGCTATAAAAATGTTAATGTTATACAAACTTAAGTATTTTATTAATACTTAACCCCGCAGACGATGGTCTATAAATTTTCCATCATCATTGCATTAGAAACTTTTGAATAAGAATAATTGAAAGTTATTATTTCCTTTATTAAAGGCAAAAAAATCACATTATTTCAAATTAGAATTCGTTTTAACAATTATTAGAGGAGTCTAGTGTTCCACAGTATCATTATTAGAGTAAATGCGATTAAGTATAGTATAATACCATGCGGTAGGATTTCTTGTTCAGGAAGTTATCAATAATAAGCTCAGTTCTAAAATGGCAGCATTTAATAAATGAAAAAAACTGCTATATTGCAAGTCAAACGAAAAACTACATTTTCGAAATGTGGAATTTATCGTAAAAAATATTTTCGCAGAAAGCCGAGCCGAATCATGAAAGGTAAACTGGAAAACAAAGAGGATTCAGCAGGGGGCGTAAAACTTTTCTTTCTACCTGGCGCAGGTAAGAAAAATTTCCCAAGCAGTGCCCGAAGAGTCAGTTTTTTCCCATAGACATAAACATAGTGTACACCTCGTTGTCCCGCGGCGCCAGTATGTTAGCCGCGGGTATCCCTATAGGATCGTCCACTCCGGCTTGAGCCGTTTAGGGCTATAATAAGCTCTTAACGACTGCTAGATTGAAATTTGATGAGCGAGAGCTGGAATACGGGCGTTGTCTTGGCCTCGTGAGAAATTTAAATGTCGTTTAAAAAAGCTATGAGACATTGAGTCAGATGCGCTGCCATTTTTTCCTATACGCTGTATGGTCGGAATATTTTTACAGTTCGCTGAGTTGACTTGCGTGCGTGACTAGACTGGATGACTAACATAAGACTCGCTCTAATGACTGTAACTTAACTGCTTTAAATGCTTTGTAAATATTCGTGGATTATGAATTTTCGAGCTTTTTTTATTTTTAGAAACTGACGGCTTTCAGGCAAATGTTATAAAGTGGGGCTTTTCGTACATTTTATTTGCGACAGGCTCTCTGCGATGTGATTTAATTAAGAGATTTTTGAGTATTCACGCGTAATCGCATCGGTAACCGTAACAATCTTGAAAAATTAATTGGCTAATGAATTATTAATTGATGTTATCGAATCGCTAATAATTATGGATAGTTTATATTGTACCAATATAACGTAATTTTTTTAACCCACTTTAAAGGAAACATTTATACCTACAAAGAACAACTTTTACTTTTGAGCAAAAAAAAAAAAAAAAAAAAATACGGTAACTATAACAACGCCGCCTACATGATAAGTCAAGCCGTTCCACAAGGAAGGTTTTTTATTCAATTAAATTTCTGTAATATCCTTATCAGCGGTCGCAATTTATTAGCCTACAGCAATCAAGACCGTTATCTCCTCAAATACAAGCCAGTCAGTCGGCCGGCGAGAAAAGAGCGTCGTGGTTTCACGGGCGAAAAAGCATAAATCCCGGGCGTTAAAGATTTTCAAAGGCGCGAACGTCCTCGTCGTCCAGCGTATAAATAAAAGTCAAAAGAGCTACAATAAAAGCCAAGGCAAATATTTTACCACGCGTTCTAGCGCGACTAAAGACCCTTTGGCTCCGAGCCCCATAAACGCCCGACGCGGACAGTCTGTTTGCGAGCTCGGCGACGTTCTGTAAAGTTGCGTGGACAAGGAAAGAGAGAAAAAAAGAGCCAGCGCCGACTGTAAGTGTATAGACGAGGCGCAGAGATCCGTCGCGCTCATTGTACGCTCGTTCCTTTATTTCCTTAAATCGCGCGTATCGCCCGCGATAAATTCCGTGAATAACGAAAGGAAGACGAGCTTAATAGCGGCATTTTTCTAGGGAAGAAAAGGAGCCAGCAGAGTATCCGGTTAAATTGGTCACGGGCCCGAACACGTGTTCGGCTATCCCTGACGAATCGAGAGAGCCGAGGACTTTTCCCAGAGCTGCTTTTGCTGCTGCTGCTGCTGCTGCTGCTACTCGTTTTTAGCCGCGCAGTTCACGATTTCGCGCTCGCCCTCGAAGAAGCCTAACCGAGAGAAGCGCGCCACGAGATAGAAAGGAGCGGAGCGCGAGATAAAGGGAAGGAGAGAGGCTGGATTTTCTGCCGCTTGTGTACTCGAAGCTGCGCACCGAAGCTAATCCTTGAAAACTGGATTAAAACGACCCTTCGATCTCCTTATTTTCTCCATGTTTCCCATTCGGCTCATTGATTTCCTGGAAACTTTATTTATAATGCTTGCATTCTTCTTTCGCGTTGTTAGTTTGTTTTGAATTATTTCAAAATAAATTATATTTCTTTAAAGCGTGCATAACGTAGATATAATATTATTAAATTATAATACAGGACTTGGGCAAAAAAAGAAACAAAAGGCAACTTGAAAGGGAGAAATACAGCTGCAGTAAATCGATGCTAAATCTTGACCTTTTAAAGCCCTTGTTTAGTGTTTGTTATTTCATCGATTCATTTTAAGCACCGATTGAATTACGTTGAAACTCGTGTCAAAACTACTCGATAATATCTGAAAAAATGTTAACTTTTTAAAAGAAAATTTTTTGTTACATATGTACGTTACTCCAGGTGACACAACTGTTTTAAGCGAATGGTCGAAGCAATTGCAGAATAAACGCGTTGGAAAAGCGTTCAGGAGACAATTTGAATTTCGCTTACCATGAGCAATAGTCTCATTGCAGTTAAATAAATAACCCTCCTTTACAGCATAACGATAAACCGGAATTGCGGGAGGTAAAAAAAGGCTCGCGCTGACATCCGCGAAGGTAGAAATCTGAAGCGAGATGAAAGTGTCTCTCGACTAGCATCTCGAAGAATCCTGCAGTGCTTCCCCCGGGAAAGCAATTCCACTATTAGGAAATTAATGAAGCAGCGCGCTTAATCCCACATGCGAGCGGGACAAATAAAGACGATTGCCGTTGGGCAATTAGCGAGATTGCGAGAGCAGCGCTTAGGTATAGATTTCCGGGGGAGGGAGCAATTGGACGGAGCAATTTTGAAGCTCGCGAACTACAGGGCGAGAGTCGTTCGATTCGCACCCTCCAGCTGAAATTTCGAGGCACAGATGGGGAGAGAGCCGGACTCGATCGCGCGAGCTTACCGCAGGTCAATCAACTGACGAAAGGCCGCTCGCTAATTGTCTCGACCACAATGTCTCGGCTCAGTCGAACGCGAGCCTCGTATAATTTCATCGTTTATTCAGTTTCCCGTAGTTAGACCACTTCTGGACCCGCTACTTAATGCTTCCCAAACTTTTAATTATGCTCCTTTGTCAGTATTCTTCATTTTATTTATTGCTAAGAGGTATACCTCTTGTTTTTTTAAATTTCGATATTGCATCTGGAATAGATCTTTCTCTTCTTACTTTATTCCTTTAGCTGTTATTAACCTATTTCGTTTTTGAACACGATGAGGTTAATTTCTTAAACCCTATTCAAAAATATCTGGGACCAGATTTGTAAAGCTCAGAAAAAATACAATAATAACAGTCTTTTCAAAACGATGTATTGATTTTCCTTCAAACAGCACACTGGAGAAAAAAATAAGGAATTTAGGTCATAATCGCCCGAGTAACATTTTAGATAGCTTTACAAATATAAAATCGATTCTTTTAGTTCGAATTGACTTTTCGCTTTGAAAAATCAGAGTTTGATAATACTCCCTCGTTCTTCTTCTGCTTCTATACTGACAATTCAATTATCAATCTAAATTTTTTAAGCTAATTCAATCTCGCGCTTCTCGAAGCAACGAGAAGAAGAGAAAAAAAGAATCTGGGTAAAAAAGCTCGATTGAAACAGGATCGTCCGATTTTTTCGGCATCGCTCTCTACTGGACAGAAAGGCGCACGAGAAGAAGAGGAACATAAGAAGTAGTCTTCCGCCGCGCCGCGAATTAAAGACGATCCGACCTCTTCCTCCGAGCGATAAAAAGTTGATCGTTTCATCGTCCGGCTATCTGCTCTCTCACCCTCCGACTTTTCAATCGAGAGAAACCTTTTCATTACAATGGGCCTTCAATTAAAAACCGCAGCAATTTGCGACTTCGACAAAGTAGAACGAGCGGCTTTCCTCTTGCATTTTTGCTCCTGTTCTGTTCCTTCCGTCCCTTTTCGTCTCCGCGCTGGGGGATCGAGCGAGGCTGCTTTTTCGATGAATGCCTGCAGTTCTCTTTGGCGTTACACGATCGCGGATCTGCTTTTTTACTCGGATCTTTTGCTATCCCTTTTGCAACTTTCAATGCAAACTAGGCGATTTTCACTCTGCAAATGCAATGTGTACATCATGATTGTGCATTTCCACGTATTGTCATTTATGTTATAATTTATACTGTTCCAAGAGAAACGTTGACATAAAAATAATAATTTATTTACATTTAATCGTAAGGTTTCTAAAAACGTATTAATGTTCTGACCGAAATCGGCAAATTTTAATTATACCCTAAATGTAATTCACTATGGAATGTGAAAAAAAAATGACAGCAGAAAAAATAAAGAAGCCGCAACGCTCAAAAGAGAGTCGCCGCAAAACAAACATAAAAATGCCATCAAATCCGCAGATCAAAACTCAGACAAAAGAGCTGATCTTGACTAAGCCTCGAATCTCTGGTCGATTTCTCCTCTCCGCATCTGGCCCCTAATATGCATAAACTCGCACACGGCAGTTAACAAAGCTCGGCTCTCGGGTGAAAAATTAACCCCCCCCCCCCTGCCCTGCATTGCTTACAAAAAATTTTCACTCGCGCGTATAATTTGATCGCCTCTGCCCCTTTCGGTGTATACAGAAGGACAACGAGTCGGCATCCAGGCGAGTTCCAAAAAGTCAAGACCCGTCGGGGCTTATGGTTTGGGAATAATTTATCGTCGGTGGATCGTAAAGCACGGACGAAGGAGGCTCCGGTTGACGAAACTTATGTGGCCGGAGTGGATTTTTGTTCGATCTGTTTTGATTGATTTCAGGTGGGGGTTTTCAATTTTTTTAATACCAATAGGATTTTGCGATTGATGCGACAGCTAAGTAGCCATTGGAAAGACTTGTGAGAAACAGTTTGAAGCCATTTCTTAGCTAATAAATTTAAACGGGATAATAGATAGTTTATATAAAGAATTCTAAATATTCTATGTAGAAGAAACCTAGAAAAATTCTAGTTATTCTATGTATATGATTACTTTTAAGATGACTGTTATAATTAAAATTTTTTTTCCGCAGCAATAATTAAAAAGCATCTTTAGACCTCAATAAATATGAAAAAAGAATGTTTATCTAATTCAGCAGACCCCCCGAAAGTCAAAGCGCGGCGGTCTTAAAAATAATTTATCGCTAATGAAAGGAGCCTTCCTAGGCGGAGCAGTGCGACGTCAAACGACGCGCTGCACTTTTGGAAAAACAGAGAAGACGTATCGTCCTGGCAAGGCAGTTCGGCTTTGATCTTTCCGCAGTGTTTCCACTCTATGCGGAACTCGTTTTATCCCACATGCAAAGCAGCGACCTTCAGAAAATCGTAAAAACTGCTGCTCGCTTGATAATTTTGCCGTATAACCGCTCTTAATTTATTCGAATTCTCTCAAGCATCGTAGACACTAAACACACGGCCGAAGAGGAAAAGCGTGCTGAAGTTTTGATGGTTATGCGAAAAAAATATTATATATAATATGTCCTTTTTATCCAGGTTTCAACAAAGTTGTTTATAAGTAGTACAAAAACTATCTTGTTGATATTCAGTTTACGGCAGTTATACTAGATTAATTGAAAAAAAATTAATAAAATTTTTATTTTTATTATAGGTATTCTGTAAATCCTGTTTTTTAAGAGATTTATTAAAAAATGTTAAGTACAATAATAAATTAAAAAATTTGTACCCTTTTCATGCAGCACCAGTTGACGAAGAAAAGCTATATAATTCAGAATTTTCTCCTTTGTGTCGGCCTCACAAGCGGCGAAGAATTCTCGAAAAGCCATAATCACATTATGCCTATCATAAACATGGGACGTCCTCGGCGAGGCCGCCCAAAAAGTGAAAAGAGCATGGGGGTCTTAAAAATAATTTATCGCTAATGAATGTAGAGGGAAGGTCGTGAAGACTCCCTTGGTAGCCTTCGGAAAAGCCAGAGTTGGAGGAGGAGAATCGACGCAAGAGCCTAGGAAAAGTAACGGGGCGGACAGATCAGAGAGAACTGCAGCCGGGTGGCGTACGGAGAGACCCTGACTAATCCGCGTTCGTCTCGGCGGCTCACGGGACGCTCCCTTTGCGGCCATCCCTCGGCCACGTAGGACCGAACAACGGCTCTCTCTCTCTCTCTCTCTCTCTTTCTCTGCCCGTCAGTTTCGAGGGACCGTTGTTCTGTCCGCTGCTTTTTTTCGATGAATTTTCACTTTTCGCTAAGACCTTGAATATTGTTTTCGTTCGCGGAAGCATCGGGAAAGGGTGTAATTTTCACGGGGCTTTCTTTTATATATTAAAAAGTCGTTACGGTCAAGTATTAAAGTCGATTTTTTCGAACATATGGACGGTGGTCAGCGGCCGGCTTATGACGTGTGTTAAAGCGCTCGATTGTCGGTGATTCGGGGAAAGAAAACATCTGTTAAATTTTATAGGAGAAATTCCAAATCCCCCAAGTAAATTTTACTATTTTTCAGTAATCTATAAATCGCATAGACTGAAGTAGCCAATTATTGCAGTGATATTGAACTTACATTTAAATTTTATTATAGTATAAAATAAAATTTTATTTTTATTTGTGAAAAACCTAACATTTTGATGAAAATTTAATTTGTACAACTGCATAATTTAATTAGTTTAATATTTTAAAGAAAGAATAAAGTAAATTGAATGGCCATTTTATCCCTTTGAAAAGTCAGTCAGTCCCAGCTGAGATCGTTACTCCGTGAAAAATCGTTGATTCGCAGAGACGAACTTTCCGAAATCGCAGGCCCGTATCGTCCCTATAGGGATATATAGACGGCTAAACGGGAGGTCGTCGCGCGTGCGCATCGATCGATCATCCGCCTATAAAGCGATCGGCGTGATTTTCGCTTTCGCTACAGAGCGCGGCTCTCAAGGGGGAACTATAGCTGCGCCGAGACGCGCAGCCGAAAGGGAGAGAAGGAGAGGAGAGAAGAAGCTGCCGAGCCCGCTTTTTGCGGCAAGAATCCCCTCGAGCGCATCGAAAGCCAGGCTGCAGGAGCGCCCGAAAACACGTACCGCGGCAGGGAAAAAGAAGGAAGCCCAGAGGAGATTTAGCTTTAAAAGCGCGTGTCGAGGAATGTCCGGGTGCGTTGGGGAATCGGTCGGCGCCCTTTTTTCTCCGCCGATATTATGGAAAATTAATTTCCAGCCGGCTAATGTGTTTTGCCTCTCCGGCGTTTCTTTTTTCCGGGGCCACTATAAAGGTGCTTCCGCGTGTTTTGCTCGGGAGTTTATTTTCGGCATTGTTGGAGCTGGCTGCTACTGGGTGCTTGTGTGCGCGACGCCAGGTGGGGAAGCATTAAGAACCTATTTTATTTCGAGAGCACGATTCTTTGATTTATTTTTTGTTTGTACGCGTGACTTTCGAGGAAAGAAGCGCTTTATTAATTAAGGGCTCTGCTATGGCTGCTGGTAAAAGGGTGATTTGTCAGATTGTGGCTCAGTCGAGTTTGGGATTGGAGACGGAGCTTTGATTTTGTAGTCTGCGAGTAGATGCTGGGAGTTTTTCTTTGTACCGTAAATTGTAGAATTAGAAGGTTAAATCTGTCTCGCCCGTTGATTTATTGGTACTGTACGCTTATTCTCAGCCTTTGTTTTAAAAGTATTTTTGGCAATGATTACTTTATTTACTTCGGAAACTAAACATAATTATTTAGTGTCAAAACAGTACTGCTATTAGAAATCGAAATAAGTGGTTAATTAGTTATTTATTCCTTTCTAACGAAATTTAAACTCCTCAGTTAATTTAAATTAATTTCTTGTTTGATTCAGATTCTTGGATCTAGATAAATAATTATACGAAAATTCTTGATGTTTTTCCAATAACTTTAAATAAAATTTGAAAAATAATTTAATTTTATTAAAATTTCTGTACATACAGTTATCGTACACTTCAAGCAATACATATGAATGAAATATAAGACTCGAAGATGAATTGCTGCGGTTGACGTTTTTTGTCATCTTATATCTATTGTGTTATTTTAAACTCCCATGCGGGACCTGTGAGGTAGTTTCTACTATTCAAGTTAGAAAGAACTCTTGAATTTCATTTTCTTGATGATATTTTTCAATAATTTACGTAAGACCATTCATTGAAATAAATTTGCGAATAAAGATAATTGTTTAAAAGAATGAACTAAAAAATGGAATATTTTTAAGTATGCATGATGGTTTGATGAATATTAATTATTTTTGTGCAGAAAAAAAACGCACATTTCGTATCAATTCGAATGAAAAGAAACACAAAATGCAGGTAAGATAGCCTAATCTGAACGTCTGTAGGATTCCAGCGACTTTTTTTTTCGCGTAATTTAAGATTCCCTTTGAATTGGAAATTCCAGGAGAAAAAGAACTCCTTAAATAGTTGGATTCAGTGGATAGTTTGGCACGAGAGGGAGTGCAGCAGCAGGCAGTGCAGCAGGCATTCCATCGATATCCAATAACTCAGCCGTTCCGGTGAAAAGTTTCCGCCTCGCGCCAAAAATTGAAAAGCATCCTAAGGCAAGCCCGTGCCGGAGTATCGCTTGCACGACGACGAAGACGCCTCGCAAGGAGGCATCGGCGGAACGAAAGTCCGACTTGGGAAAAAAAAAAAGAAAAAAACGAAAGACGAAGGAGGATCGAAGAGAAGCGAGAAGAAGAGTGCAGCGGCATTGTGCAAGGATGAGCGGCAGGTCACGCGCGACCGACGTCTTTTCCGACGATAAATCAAAAGGATCCCTCTCCCTCCGCTCCGCTTTGCTCTTCTCCCCCGTGACCGAGGCTCGTTTTACGTTTTCCCGAAAGACAACGAGTGCGGCCTCGCGTCCTCCTATCCGTGGCGCATGCAGTGCACGCCGGATGACTGGGGCTTTTCTCTCTCCCTCTCTCTCTCTCTCTCTCTCTCTCTCTCTCTCTCTCTCTCTCTCTCTCTCTCTCTCTCTCTCCGGTCATAATTCAATATTTGCAGCGAGAACCCGACGAAAGTACCGTACCTGTATGCTGGTTAAGCCGTCTTTGCAATGTCATCTTTGACGCGCGCAGTGCCAACAAAGTGCGGGGGCAGCTAGTAATTTAGGCCATTGAAATTGAAGGCGCACACTCGACTTCCGTTGCAGTGTAGATGAAATCAATTTGCGCGGATGGGTTTTACGGCGAGTAATCGCGGGGAGAAACGGCAAGAGCAAATAATCTAGAAAAAGGGAGCGGGAACAATTGATTGGAATTTTCTGTTTGAATAGTGTTTTTTAAACTTTTGATTTTTTTCTTACGGATGGCGAGCAAACATTTTTTAGTGCCAGCGGTTCAATACAGCAGGCCAATACAAATACGTCTGGTATTAAAAACAATAAATTTAAAGCAGACATTATTTCATCAGCAACTCATGGATGTCCATAGAGAGTCTCCATTGTTAACGTATAGTTTAATAAAGGTTGAAAATTGGCTGCTACTATATTGATAAAAAATAATCAAAATGCTGGCCTCTTTTCTTTGCCAATATTTCGGTTACTTTAGTGATCATCTTGAGGGCAATAATTTAACGTAAGGCTAACATTATCACTAGTCGGATAGTAAATTGCAATAGCAGATTAATAAAATTGTTTGCATGCGTCGAGACAATTTTCCTCCATATACGAGGAATATAACACAAAGGGACACCATTCTTTGGAAGAAAATTCGCTCCAGATTCAGTCTGGTTCGACTGCGAAGGAGCAGAAAAAGGTAAAGGTAAGCGACATTTTTTAACGGAGCCGCGAGCACAATGCACAAAGCGTCTGGCTTGTACCTGGGGGCTCTTCACTTTTCTAGAGCAGCGCGGCTCGGCTCGGCTCGAAAGCTTACAATATTTCTCAAATCCGCGGTCATAATTCAATATTTACCGAGAGCTCAGGCCGGAGAAGCCGGAGTGCGGCCCGCTCGGAAAAAAGCTTACTCAGACATTCCGTCTAGTTTGAACAGCCATTAGCGGGCGTTTAGTCGCGAGTCCCTACTAATTGCTCGGGCCACGACTCGAGTCTGTATCTGCATTTATACAGATGTATGTATAGAGGGCGTGCAGCAGGGGAATATCGAGGCGCCGGAAGAGGCACCTGGGGCGCTTCCCCGCTCAAAGCCGATGTCCTCTCCTTGCAGATAAACGCCGAGCGCTCGCTTTAATGGCTATTTGCCTTGCGTTTGCGCTGAAACTGATATGCGCTCGCGCTCCCCTGTGTACTGACGAGAGCGGAGGTGCAGCGCCTTCGAGATTGCCGCTCGCAGATAATCGCGCGCGAACCTGCGCGCTTTTTCGGTTCCGCTGCGAGGCGCAGCCTCTAAATATTTGACCGCCCAGGGAAATTTGCTTTGACGATGCTGTTTAAGAGCTTGCCGGAGATAATTTTCGTTGATTCAGTCCGGGGAGGTGATAACTGCGTTTGCACAGATGCCTGGATGGGAATGTCGTCGAAAATATTCTTGATTTTCGTGCTCCTTCGCAGCTAATTCGTCGGTGAATCGTGAGCCGTAGGCGCGTGCCCGGGCTGCAGGAAAGAGATAATTAAGGAGAAGCGACGACGGAAGGAGAGATGCGAAGCGTAGAGAAAAAAGGTCCAGAGTCGCTCTAATTTACGCGCGCGTCCAGCTTAATTCGCGGGAATGCAAAAGGAGGAGAGAGCGAGTTGGCGCGTGCGCCGCTCGCGCACGACGACTCAATATTTAAGCCCCGAGATATGGAGCCCGCCGACGGTCCTTACGAGCTCGATTATCAGATAATTATGCAAATTTTTTCGTAAGATATTAAGCCCGGCCGCGCGCTACCTTTTAAACCGGTCATCCATGAGATATATGCCGGCGATTATCGGCCGTTTGCGAATCATCGTTCACTCCTTGCTTTTGCGCCGGGAATGGAAATTTCGAGGATTCCGCGCGCTTAGCGTGCGTAAACTAATACTTTTCATTTTATACGGATACAGTGGCTTTAACTTCATTTCTTGCGATAAAGGACATTTTATTACCTCGCAGCTTTTACGAAGAATCAGAGAAAAATCACGCAGAAAAATGTATTTCCCTTTTAAATAGAGTATAAATATATGATTTTACGAGGCATTTTATCAGAAGAATTGTTATTTTTTAAAATAAAAATAGAGTGCACTGTACAAAGTAGCTAAGCGTTTTACCGGTGCACGTTTCCCTCCCACTCTTTCTTCTATTTAAAAGTCATGAGAAAATCTTTGATCCTCCTAATCCTCCTTGGACCGACAGCACATCCCGCTACTGTCTATTTTAAATTTTAAAGCTCCAAAAAACCAAAAGTCTTTCCGAGTCTTATAATTCCCATTATTTATTTCTATCCGGACAATGTCATGTCGTAATTCTTCGTGAAACGAGTTTCGCTGCAACGTTTCATTTATTTATCGAACAAAGATCATGATATTATTAGTTGTCGCATTGATGCGAGCCTGAATGTATGTTTAAAATAAAAAACAATTCTATTTAAAGTGAAGGCACTGCACATTCTCCGTTGCGATTAAAAACTTTGCAACTCGCAGTATAGGATAGGGGACATCAGTAGATGAGTTCTCTTTTCAATTTCCCGCATTGGCTAGCCGCGGCTTGTGCATCGGTCGCGACAACGGCGGCGGCGGGATTTTTTCTTTCGCGGAAGGAAGGCCCCGCTGCATAAAGCTATCGGCGCTCTTTCTCTCTCGAGTTACAGTCCCTTAAACGCTCGCGCGCGATAAGTACAGCTCGGCCGCCTCGTAATTCCCCCGAAGCCTTATTCGCGGGTGCGCGCCTTGTCAGCGACAAAGCCGGTTGCCGCCGCCGCCGCTGTCTTTTCTCTCGTGTATAGCCTTGACCAGCGATACGTAAATTCCGAGGCGGCGATTCGCCGGAGCGAGAGGAGGAACGACGAGCGCTCGTGAGAGCCTCCCCGGCTACTCTTTCTCTCAGCTGTATATAAGCGTACGCGTCGTCCCTTCGCCTTTTTTTCTTCTAACCATCTCGGGCAAAGTGTCTTATGTGCGCCCTTTTTTTCGAGCTTTCACTTTTTTTCGGCGGCATTAAATACCCCTTGTCTGCCCCGGGCATTATGAGTTTCTTATGAGCCAATTCTGACTGTCAGTAATTAGGTTAATTAAGAATGCTCCCGAGTCGAAGGATTAAAGCCTGATTTCACAAAGATACGGCAGCGCATGAAAATTTTTATTCGGAAAACAGAAAAAATTCCGCGAGTGCTAATTAGAATTACAAGATTATTATTATAGATAACTTTCATCGCCACCCTGAGCTTTTGCACTTTCAGCATCACCTGAATTCATTCTTGGATAATTATTAAGGTGATTACGTAAAAAGCAGCGTCTAGTTGATACGTCGCGATAATTTTATTTTATTAAAATGAAATGGACGAGAGCATTCCGAAAATGAGCTTTGCGAAAGATCGGCTCGTGGCGGCTAAACAATGCAAAAAGCGTTCGGTGCCGGTCTGAAAGTATTTATTGTCGCTCGTCACTTAGCCCCCGTCTGTCTTCCAGCTCCTTTTTCTCTTTCTCTTTGGCCTCGCCGTGCGCGAGTCGGCGAGTGGCGCGCTCCGTCTTGACTCTCACTCTTCCCCTCCCCCTGCCTTTCCCTCTCGGCGGCTGCACACGATATGTGGCGCGGCTGCACGCTTGATTAAACGATGAATAATGCGCCACTTGACGGGTCAATAAATATACCGCATCGGCCGCCGCTACGCACGAAAATATGAGAGGCGACTGCGAATGAGTTGCGAAGGAGAGAGAGCGGATGAATATCGAACGGACAAACAAGGGGCAAATTCTTCCGCGTCGAGGGAGAAGCGCGAGCACGAGGCTGCTTTACTCCGAGCCGAGCTCCGACTTTTTTTACTAGAAGCCCAATCGAATTGTCGGCCAGAAGCGATTATCGTTCAAATGCGAAACTCGCTTTTTATCATTAATTCCTATCCTACGCGCTTTCTTTTTTCCGCAAAATAGAATTCTGCACGTAATAAACCATTTTCATCCTTGAATTCTATTATTCAGTAAATTATTTTTACGCTCAATAGGAAAAGCCATGACATTTTACTACGAGTTCAAGACTACTAAACGATTCTCTCAACATCTCAGGATTCCCGTGTTCGCTTATCTGTCCCTGTTTTTCGAGTCTCTTCAAATTGAGATCGTTCGACGCGTGTTCGTTTTCCGCTTATATAAACGCCGTGTTATCTGTCCGTTGCGTCGCTTGTAGTTTGTGTCTTCTCACAGGTGTGTGAATAATAATTCGATGACGAAAGCACGTCCCCTTTTTTCTCTTTCGAACCGCATCGCACTCATTGTTACTTCAAAAAATTAAACTGCGCTTGGCGTCTGCATAGAAGCTATGCTCTATATGCTACTCTAATATTGAGCAAATATTTCGTCTATACCGTTTGCCAATGATTCGTGTGGAATTTGAGCGCGTATTTGTAAAATGTCAGCGTGCTTCTTATCTTATTAATTATTATAATGAAATGCTGAAAATGTAATTCTTTGCTTGGGGGTTTTACGATGATTGCTTAACATTGTCGTACGGATAGGGCTCACTGCATTGCAGTATAATGATTATTTAAACCCTAGTGTATTATCAATTCCGTTAGAACAAAGCCTGAGTCACGGCACTTACTAAATTTATACGCATTCAATTTATTTCCTTACCTATTCTACACCTACGCAAAATTATTTCAATTTTATACGACGTCCACTGAAATTTTACGGAAAACTTCTCGCCATGTACAGAGTTTTAATGGTAAAAAAAATTTAAATTTCTCGCGTCTAAAGCGTTCATTATTTTTGTAAAGCTACGTTTCTCGATTTTGGCAAACAGTTTCATTTTACGTATCTGAATTCTACGAATCACTGTTTTTCGAATTGATCATGACTAAGCTAATCGCGCCTGGCCATCTACGGCAGAAAAATTGTTGCTTTCTCACGCAGACTCTTGATTAGCCGCGCAAATACTCCTTGAATTGGTCAGAAAAAATGAGGAACAGCCATTCCCAGCGCTCTTTAACTCAAGGCTCCTAAGACCTACATCCAAGCCAGCGTTCAATCGAAAAAAAGGAAGTGGTTGCAGCTCGGCGTAATCAATACACGTCGTGTCCTCATATAGTCTTTCTACAAAGAACCAAATTCGCCATGTTTTATTCATGAATTGTGCGGTATTCGGCCATTTAACCATACGTCGGAGGCCTTTGGATACGGCCGCGCTCATTTTTTCCCCGTTTCGCAATCTCCCCTTTTATTCATAATCCTCTTCTGCTCCGGGAATAACTATAACAGTGTCGTCTTGATTTTAGCGGTTCCTCGAAGAAGAGTAGATTAAAGAGCAGCCACAATCGGAGGATAGAGGAGAGGAGAGCGGCTAGCTAAACGACGGAGGGGAGGATGACGGCGAGCATGATTTATTTAGCAAATTGCAGTCATTTTTCTCCCGGCGCGCCTTTCAATGCCTATAAGCGTGTGTGCGCGCGGAGCTCAACACAAATCCGGCGAATAATTTCGCGCTGTCTCGTCGAGACTAGTTTCTGGCTTGTATTCTGCAGCGCGAGGAACAGCGGAGCAAAGTGATTTCTGGAATTACACTCGTCGCCGTTTATTTGCTCAAGGAGCTCGTATCAATCATACCTGGCGATGAAAATAGCTTCTTTCCTTTCCACGAATTTTTTATTATTACTCTTACGATTGCCAAATTTGAAGCACATTCTCAACGCAATTGTTGCTGTAACGATGCTTCAGCAGAATTTAGTGCTGGAGTTGCAGCAACAAAAACCTTCAACTACCTCGTGGTAAATGTTTTTGATTCGATTCCATATGACGCGGAATTAAAAGTTAAAGTACTCAGCTCGAAAGTTGAAAAAAGAGGCTATAAGACGATTTGTTACGCAACTCGTGCGCCAGTCTTGTTTCGTATATATAGGAGCAGAAAAATCTTTTGTCTCCGGGCAAACAACGTTCGCTTTACCCGCGGCGCTGTCGCTTCCCACGTAAGGCTGAGTCACTGCACGGCGTCGTGCCCAACGCACCGAGCGCTCGCCCATTGCACTTTTTCAGATAGCTGCGGTTTTTCGTTCCGGGCGATGCCTCGCCTGGCGTCTTGGAAAAATTAGGGTCAATGCTGGCTGGAGACTGTTTTCCCATCTCGCTCCTTCGCCGCGGCGGAGATTCGAGCGCACTTCTGTACCATTGCGAAAGGCGCATAACAATAAAGAAAGGCTGCGCGAGTGCCGCGAGCTAGCAGCGCACCGGCACGGCAGCGGGCCATCTTCGATTGCTTTACGATTGACTCGGCGTCATTGTGTCCTTTCTTGCGTTGCGCCACGAGCTTTTTTCTGAAGCACCTCCGCGGCCCGGCCATTGTGTATTATCTGGCTAAGGCTGAAGGTTTACATTGTTTTACAAGCCGCCCGGCACTTTTCGCAATGCAACTTGTGTCAAAATGCCGACTGCTGGCATTTCGAGCGCCTCCGAATATTTCGAATGACCGAGTGGACTGTGGACCATACAGCGCAGTGCGCGCTAATACGCTTTCAATAATTAGCCTTACAATCGATTTTATCTTATTTTAAATCTATGTTATAATAAAATGCAAAAGATAACTTTCTGCCTTTCAGTTTATTCTTTCGAAATAGCTCGAATTCAACGCGTTTATTTTTCGGATACTTATTGAACCACATTTGGCTATTATGAGAATAAAAATTCCTGCAGGAGTTCCACCCTGCCGCCGAAAAATCTGCTAAGAGAATTTGATGCTTATAATATATTACGTATTATATATTATAATAAATTACTTTTGATGTTACTCATAAAATAACACTAATGATTTCATAATATGTAAATAATGATATTATCATATATACATGAATTATGCCCAAATATAATGCGTTTAATTATTTGATTAAATTGACCATAATACGTAGTTATCAATTTCACCAAAGGAAATATTAATTATATATCACATCGAATAATTCAATATAAATATGTTGCTTTCAATGCCCAAAAGGATTAGCATTTAACTATTATTATCCAAGTAAATATATTTTACAATAACGCTTAAATTAACCCTTTCAGTAATTTGCTTCCTCTAGGAGGATAGTAATTTGTGATAATAATTTTTGGAGTTTTTCTAAAAACCTGTTATAATTGTATTTTTAGGTATCAGGAACAAGAATAAATGGTTTTTGAAAAATGCCTGTATGGATGTATGCGTGCAGTGTATATTCTGGATCTCAGCTAATCTGAACAAATTTACATCTTTCACGGCTTCCTTTTTTTTTCTGAGGGTGGAAAAAAAATTCTTTTTTTGTTTAGCTTATGCGTTTTCGTTTTTTCGATTTTCGAAAAATTTAATTTTAATTTTTTTTAATGATGTAGGATTGAGATATTTCAATCGAACAAAAAGCATTTTGAGGAGCATAAAAATACCTATAATTTCACAGAAAATTCTCTAGCTCTTATGGTTCTTTTGTTTTTAACAAAAACGTGTTTTTTTTTTTTTTTTTTAAAGCTTACAACTCATTAAATTATCAAATGCTCTGAAAAAAATTTTGATAATTAAGAATATATAGCTATTATAATCTGTAAAATTTTCAAGTCATTTTGTCAATTAATTTTTAAGTAAAAAGCTGAAAACTAAAAAAAATTAGTTTTCTATGTCCAACAATTACGGGAGTAATCGGTGGAGATTACGGCTTCTAAGTCTAACATTCATTTGAAGATAATTATTTAAGTAACACTGAAGCTTAATTAAGCATTTAAACCTCGGAATATGCTTTACAGTATTATATAAGTAAATTTAATAATCTGTCCTCTGTAAAGTTCAGAAAACAGATTATTAAATTTACTAAATATTCATGAAAACAACTTATTTATAATAACAGATTATTATTAAAAAAATGCTAAAAGTTTTTCTGAAGTAAAATTGGCATCGCGAGTTATTAAAAAGAAATCAACTTTTCAGCCTTAAAAAAGTTTGAAAAATAAGCGGAATTCGAAAGAAAATTCTACTCTGTGCAATCAGCATCCTTTGATCCAGCCTATCGCGCGAGGTCACTCTCGAACCTTACTAAATCCACTTTGCCTCTGAAAGCTGAAAAAGCTTCAGAGGCTCGCAGCTCGCTAATAATCATCTATATTCATCAGGGCAACGGCGCGTGCACACGTCATCGCGTACAAAGCAGCGGCAGCAGCAGCAGCCGCAGCAGCGCTTCCCAAGTAAATTAAGACGAGCGTTCGCGAGAACGTTATGTATTTGCGCAGAGATCGGCCGCGTCGGCCAAGAGCGAGACAATTGATAGAGACGGATTGAAGAGGATCCTTAATGCCTATTGAGTCGGGGAGACGTTGCCCTTAATTGACTCGGCGACGGCGAGTTCGAATTCAGAGTGGCTGCTTTGTTTTAGACCTCGCAAATATTCCTTGCTTCAAAATTATTGAGCAGAGTCTCCGAGATTCGAGCTTTATTCTCAAAGGAAGAAAATACATTTACCAATTCAGTGATGTTCTCTTTTTTTCAATTTACATATATAATATCGAACCGTGCTAAATGTTTTTATTATTCGATGCCAGTTAAATTTACAATTCACGACTTTATTAAGAGATTTAAAATAACGAAATAAACGAGCTCGCGTATATCGCAGCCGGGGCTCGAGCGTTCATCTTCATTTATGGTTTGTCCTTTGGCGATAAAAGGAAGGAAGTTGCCGTTCTTGATAAGTCTCATAAACTCGCGCGAATAGTCGCGTTTCTGTTTTATAATCTCAGTACTGAGAACGGGGCTTTATCAGCAGTACAATGCAACGATTTAAAAGCTCGCAGTTATCGGTGCATTATGTATCGCTTTAACGCTAACTCGCCAGCAGTTTCTATAAAATTTATCAAAGTCATTAAACAACAATACTGAATACAGCTCCGTTGAACTCGTCTTTGTGTATATTCAATTCTCGATTATTTAGCAGTTTTTCACTATCTCTGGAAATTGAAGGAAAAAAATAAAGCATGGATAATGCCATACTTAAAATTAAATAATTCTGTGCAAAATATAATAAAAGCTTTTAACTTTAAATAAAAAAATGATTTCAAAGCTGATTTACCAGCTAAAATATTAATAAAGCCGGGCAGGCATTTTATTGGTTAAAAAAAATTCTAGTTACTACGCAATATTAAGCAACGATATCTTGTCAACTCTCTGACAAGGACATCCGGGTGACTAATTTTTGAACAATATCATTACGCCACATCCCGACTCTGACCTCCATGCAGAACTCCGAGGAATTCCTGAAAAGCAAAGCCAGCTTTGTCGGCGCATTGGAATATTCGAATTTTCATTGAAACCGCGAGCCATCGACTTAGAAAGCATATCGCGCGCTAAACGCAAACCGCATCATCGCGGCCGAGCCATTATTCATGGACGATCGAGAAAAGCCGCGCGACTGGACTCGTAAATCTGTAATTCAGCGCTCGCGCAGAATTCCGCATATTTGCTTGGCGAAGAGGAGCGAGAAAAGGCATTCCCTTCCCAGGCCGTAGGCGTGGAGCTCGAAAACCGAGTCGCGTAGGCAGAGAGGGAAAAATGAAGGATGAGCTTCTGCGAAAGTGGCGGCGTACTTGCCGGCGTACTTGCCGGCGTACTTGCCGGCGTACTTGCCGGGGCCTGAAAAGCAATTAAAATTGCGAAATTCAATCTGCAATGGGACCGAGTCGGAGCAGAGCCAATAAAGCCCTTTATGAGCGTAATGAGGTGCTTGGCTCTACCGGCCGGGCCGCTCCTCCGGCTTTTTTCGCTGCTCTTTCCTCTCCCGCTCCCTCTAATTGCTGATAAATAAATGCCGCTTTAATTGTTGTCGGGGCAAATGTGGGCGCAGCGAGCCTCGAGTGCTTCGAGCGGAGCATGAGAATAAGAGGCCTCTGCGCATATTGCAGGAGAGAAGAGCGGCAAAGGTATAGTGAGAGAAACGATTAACGCCAACTAAATAGTCAATGCCATTAAGCGAAGGGGTCAGCCAGTCTGTAAAGTCTGCGGGCGCTCGATCGCTTTCCTCAACGAGCAGATAGATAGTTTTAGATAGAGAGCAAGAAAGAGGGGGCAAATGGGAATTGATTGATTGATTGATCGATTGATTCGGTGATTAATGTCGTCGACTACTCGTGCCCTCTGGGCTGTTCCGTTACAGCTTGTCTGCGTCACGCGTTTGCCTATACGAATTCATAATTTTTCCTATTAGTCCCTGGACTCTCCGTGACCGGTAGATTCGCACATTTTCTCTATTAGTCAACAATTATTGGAAGCAAAGTATTTTCTGGTCGGTTAATCGAAACGTTTTAGTGATGATTGGACAATTAATAATGGTCCCGGTTTGAGAAATATATATTTTTACTGAAAATTTAATTTTCAAGAATTTATACTGCCAAAACTAATACATTCTTTAAATATAAAACATACTGACGCTATTTTAGACCCAGTCGATTATGAAATTATTTACAAGGCACGTTACTTGACGATATTTTTGGCAGCTCACACATCATTCAGGGCAAATAAAAAATTTACCTAGCCATTATTTTTGAACATTTCCAAAATTCACTTGGCTAATATCCATTAATTTCGAGAAACGTTTCCGCATCGATCTAAGTTTTTACCTGTCGACACTCTTAAAAATATGACTTAAGCAACCTCTCGGAAAGACAAGGAGGAAAGGAATTAATTTTCATCGCGGCGTTACCACCTTAACGATGTTAGCCATATCGAGCCGCTCTCCTTTTTCTGATATCTCGATCTCGACATTTATTATAACGCGACGGCGCAATGAGACTGCATTCTCCGCTCGAAAATAAGAAGCAAACGGTATCGCATCCCATTACCCGGCTATTCTATTATTTCCTCGGTGATCTCGCGCACGAATTCTGGCCGAAAGAGCTCTGCGCGTCGCTTGTAGGTGAGAGAGAGTGAGAGAGCCGGCTTCATTTATCTTCGCTCGCCGATGTAATCGAATAGATTTCGACGCGTCCGGAGGCGCGCGTGGAAACGCGAGACTCATCAGTCGGCGAGGGGGATCGCTGTACTCGCCGTTTAAAAAAAAATAGAGAGCCAGCTCTAGATTCGATTGCGACGGTTTATCGAACTGTTGTCCTGCAGCGGGCTTTCAAAATACTCGTTGCTTCCACGCCGATTTCAATCCGGACGTATGCGTAATTATTTATTTTTCTGGAACCTATCCGCCCTTATTCTTACGATCAATGTTGTTAAAAATCGTTAATGTGCTGTTTATATTTATATTTCAGTATTTAAATTATTGGAAAAGTTATTAAATTAATTGCCAGCGGTCTAAAATAAATCTCTGTCTCGATCTGTGCTGCCGCGGCATTCGGAGCCTTCCTCATTTCCGCCGTTTGAGCAATGCCTTCGTGAGATCGTTTTTCCGCGCTTTCAACGACGCCGATCTCTCGCGCCTACGCAACGACGGTGTGAAATTCTATTACCATTTACACGTTTCTATCGATGCAGATATGCCCGATAAAATTAATGAGTTCCGAGCGGGCAAGGGGAGGAGCAAGGATGACCACGGGGAAAGCAGTCCCTTCAAAGTTTGATCGATCGAGCGGGCATTGCGCTATTCTGCTTTTCTCCGGCGCGCTTTGCTGCTGCTGCTGCTGCTGCTGCCACCGCCGTCGCGTTGCACTTGTTCGCTTAATTATTTCTCGGGAAGGATGTCTGTCTGGCGAGCGGTTCAACGACTTCTCTTAATTGTCGGCGACGCTTATAAATTAGGAGATTTTTACGGACGATCAAGCTGGATGTTGGAGACAGAGTGACCTGGACTGCTTGATTAACAGCGCTCGATTTTCCAAATCTGTGCTAGGACCATTTTTTAATCAGGCAATTACGTAAACAATGTCGTATTTAACTGAAACGATAAATCTCTATCAAATTGTTGATAATATGTTGAATGGGTTCCATTACGCACTAATTTTGGAGTTTAAAAAGATGCAAATTTTAATTAATATGAAATTATTAATTTTTTAAATTTGAGTTTATAAATAGTGAAATTATAATTTTTTCATTCACATCATGAATTTCGCACAAGGACAAGTAAACAACAAGATGCGATTTCCAAAAATAAATCAACGAAGCTACCTTGGCCGGTATCTTGGAAGACGCGGCTCATTGAACCGCTCTCAGCTTTAAATTTAATTTTAATTTCCCTTCGCGAGAAGCGGAAGTGAAAAAAGAGAGCCGCACTAACTTGAAGACTCTCGCGGAATACTTTTACAATCCTAGGGCGGTAGGCGGTTTCGTCAAATGCACTGGATAGAAAAAGTTCCGACAGAATATTCACGTCAATGTCGGAGAGCGCCGAATATAAAGTTGTGCCGCGCGGAAACAAACTTTATTCGCGAGAAGCAGCAGAAAGCCGCGCGGTGAAACAATCCTGCGGCGACGAAAACTTTCGCCCGCGGAGACGCGCAGATTGCTCCGGAAATAAGCCTTGGTCAGGCCCCCCTCCCCCTTCTCGTGCACTTTAAAACTGCTGATATAGGACGCGAGAGCGAGAGGAATTCCAGAGGCCGAAAACTGCTGTCTGTGGCTTTCGATTAATTCGGAAGGCAGGGGGCGGAAGATTCGACTTACAAAGGACGCTCTGCGGACCAGGCATCGGAGCAGCTGAAGGAAATTGCGTGAAAACTTTTCTTACTACTTGGATTTTCCACGAGGGAATAATTGGCTCCAACGATGCCGAGTAAAGGGAACTTTGGACAGTTTCTCGCGCGTTCCATTCGCGTGAAAATGAATTTTTTTTTAACTTTTTTTCCTTTTTTTATCGCCTCTTCTCGCAGATTGAGCATGTTTTTTCATTGCTTTGGAGGAAATATTTGTCGGGTGTTTCTTCAACTATTAAAGATATAATGAAAGAAAATCTTTTCTTACGGGTAGCTAGTTTTTCCATTATAAAAGTATCACCTTTACTGTGCCGAGAACGTAATTACAACAAGAAATGTACAATTAATTGCCATCAGTTTTTTTATTTTATTATCAGTAGATGAAGTAATATTTAATAAATATCAAATATCAAAATGAATTTTCTTTCTACGTTGAGCCGAAAGCTCTTTCAGTTTATTACTTGATGCAATATTTACTTGAAGAATGGTATATTATAAGCTTCTTATTCAGTGTTTTTGTCTCTTGTTTGCAGTACAAGTTGGATTTCTTGCTTTCAAATTAATTATTGTAGGTACTACGAAGGCGGAAAGCAAAAAGGTAATTAAAATTGACGGGGATAATGAAAAGGACGGGTAGATTAATTTAGTAATCGATTTTTTAATATATATAACAAACTGAGTTTTATTTTTTCATTTAATGACTTGCAACCTCGACTTGACGTCGGTAAGACAAGGTAGCGAAATTCATAAGTCTTATATAATATAATTAATATTTTACAACAATCGTAATTCACATACATTTATCGGAATCAGGTATTTACAAAAAATTCTCTTCGAACGCAATATTTAATTTATAAAGTAAAGTACAATTATTACAGTCAAGTCAGCGTATTTTGCTTTCTATCTATCTATATATATATATATTCAGAAACGACGCACAAAGTTATAGTTGAAAAGACGATTTTCGTTTATAACAATGTTTGTCTCAATGTCAACGTACATCTTAGGTATTTACAGGGATTTCATAACAGTTTTACAGTATTTACAGAAAACGGAATGTCTTACGTCTCTAGTAAGCGTGAAGCGACCGTCTCCACTCGAACGATAAAGGACTCGGTCAGTACGTACATGTAGTCTTAGGAACGAAATCTTGCGCGATTCGCCGCTTTAATGGTTATTCGATCTTGATTCGGCGCGACATTAAAAGTGCGAGAATAAAAAAGGAGAGGCAAGAAACAAGTGAGAGAGGAACAAGCAGCGGAAGGCCTCGAACGGGAGAGAAAAAAATCACCAGCAGGGCGAAGAGGCGAAGAAGCGAGGAGCAAATAAAAATAGCGTTACACGGCACCGTCTCTCTTTCTCTCTCTTCCTCTCTCCCTCTCGTCCTCTCGGACACGTTGCGCCGGCGAGTTAGAGAGTAACAGTCTTGTTTCTAGAATGATATGCGAGAAGCTCTGAAGCTCGGGGCCCCGCGAGGAATGCTGCCTTCGAGGGGCGTCGCGTTTAATAGTCGAGCACATTGACGAGCGCGATGAGTCGACGAAAAGCCAAGATGGACGTGAAAGTTGTCCCGCTGCACACCTATGCGGCTCAACTTTCAATTCGAGAAATGGCACACGACAATGGGAACTTTCGACTCTAACGATGCCATTCGGATCCGAGCGGACCAATAAATACACGGATAATTATAGTAACATCGATACCTACGGAGCTTCTCTAAGTATGTACAGATAGCGAAATCTCGTATTCTTTAAATAAATAAGAAGGAGAGTGCCCTCAAACGAAGTAAGTACGCGGGTTCATCGGCATCTGCGCGTTGCCGAACGAGTTGGGCTGCACGGCGATCTCGGGAATCGTGCTGTACAGGTGGCTGCTCCTGGAGCTGACGCTGGGCGGCCTCTGGCCGGCGCCCGGCTGCAGGGCGCTGTAGCCCCCCGGGTGGTGCTCGAGGTGCTGCTGCTGCTGCTGCTGGGGGTGGTGCGGGTGGTGCAGGTGGTGGTGGTGGTGGTGGTGGTGCTGGAGGTGGTGCTGCTCGTGGCCGCTGTCCTCGTCCTCGGTGCGGCTGGAGGCCGAGCTGACGTAGGTGGACTGCGTGGGCGTCGGGGTGGGCGCGTGGAGGGGCGCGACGAGGACGCCGCCGGCGGGCGCGGTGGGCGCGGGGGCGGCCGTCGGCGCCGGCTTGGTCGTCCAGGCGTCGACGACGACCGAGGGCGCGGCCGAGTAGCGGGCTGGGATGCCGCTGGCCCGCTCCGAGCCGGACTTGCGCTTGCCGCCGTCGCCCGAGTCGGGCATGGCGAAGCGCAGCTTCTCCCAGAAGCGCTTCTCGCCCCAGACGATGACCGTGCAGGTCTGCAGCAGCAGCTGCAGCTCGGGGTCCCGGCAGGGGCCGGCGTCCGTGGCCAGGAGCAGGATGACGCGTCGACGCCTGGAGGTGGGCCGGATCGTGTCGAGGGCGGCGCGCAGCGCGGCGCGGAACTCGGGGTGCTGCCACTCGTTGTTGAGGAAGACCGGCGAGAAGGCGATGAGGATGCGCCGGGCGGCCGCGGCCGCGGGCGGCAGCGACTCCGTCGGCCTGGTGGGCGGCAGGTCGCGGTAGTGCAGGCAGAGCGCCAACCCGGACTGCTCGAGCTCGGCCGCGAGGTAGCGGGAGATAAAGTCGTCGTCGCGCTCGCTGTAGATGAAGTAGCCGTCGTAGAGCCGGTCGCGCTCCTCCTCCGGGGGGCTGGAGATCTTGCCGAGGCGCAGGCCGTAGCGCGCGTGCGCCCAGAGTCGGACGTCCTGCCGGAAGGCGAAGCCCAGGGCGATGAAGAGGCAGACGGCGATGACGACGACGAGGGCGCCGGCCAGCAGGGGCACGAAGTTGCCGCCGATGACGGGCGTGTTGTGGATGCCGACGCTGACGGGCTCGGTGGCGGCTAGGCTGGCGCACCGCTGGATGGCCTGGGCGATGGTCTCGACGCCGTCGCGGCAGTACATCCGATCGGGGATCTCGTTCCTGTGCTCCTGCAGCCAGGAGCGCAGCTTGCCGGCGTTGGTGCAGTCGCAGCTCCAGGCGTTGCCCTCGAGGGAGACGCTGGTGGCGACCTGGTTGCTGTCGAGCGCCTCCCACGGCTTGAAGTCGACGATGCGGTTGTTGTTCAGCTTGAGCACGTTCAGGTTCTTCATCTTGCGGAAGGTCGTGTTGGCCACGGCGGCGATGGCGTTGTGATCCAGGTAGAGCTCGTTGATCCGCTCGAGCTGCTCGAACTCGAAGCCCTTGAGCTCGCGCAGAGTGTTGGACTCGAGGTGGAGAACCTTGAGAGACTCGGCGCCGTTGAAGGTGCGGTTGTGGAGGCCGTAGATGCCGCTGTTGTTCAGGAAAAGCACCTCGAGCTTGCGCTTGCCGATGAAGACGTGGCTGCCGAGGTCGCCGAGGTCGTTGCCGTCCAGGTAGATCTCCGTGGCGTCCATGGGGATGCGCTCGGGGACGAATCGGTAGCCGGCGTTCGAGCAGTCGACGACGTTGCTGGACCAGCTGTGGTCGTGGTAGCAGGAGCAGTTGTCCGGGCAGGTCATCTCGCAGTCGCAGGCGTCAAAGTCGCAGCAGTGGCAAATGGCGAAGCAGTGGCTCTGGTATCGGCAGACAAAGTCCTTGGGCTTAAGCGAGAGCAGCGCTCGCTTCGGGGCGGCTCTACCGTGGACCATGTCGCACGTCACGGCGTCCAGGTCCATAACGCGCGGGTGCTGCCGCATTCTCGAGAGCTCGTTGATGCGGGGCAGCCACTCCATGGTGCAGTCGCAGAGGATCGGGTTATCGCCGATGTAGAACATGGGCAGATCGCGATCACTCGGTACCGGCTGCAGCTCGATCGCCGACACGTCCAGATGCTGGATTCTGTTGCCGTGAAGCACTACCTTCGTAAGACTAGTCTTGTGCAAAAAGGTACCTGCTGCGATTGTCCGGATGCGATTGTTGTTCAAGTAGAGCTTCTCGACACTGTTGGGGATCGAGTTTTCCGAGATCTCCTCGATGCGGTTGAAACTGACGTCGAGTTTCTTGATTCGCAGCTCGTCGCGATCGCCGGAAAAGTCGTTGCCGAGCTCAGTGATTTGGTTCGAGTGCATGTCTAGCCAATCGAGGCTCTGCGGCAGGTCGCCGTAGTTGAACCACAGCAGCTTATTGTCCGAAATGTTGAGCATCAGGAGAGACGGTAGGCTGCGGAAGACGCCGTGAATTTCGGTCAGCTGATTTCCGTCCAGCCGAATGGCTATCAGGAGATTGTTCTTCGAGAAGGCGTTTTGTTCAACGTGACGGATAGCGTTGCTGGCCAGATTGAGAATCTGCAGGGCCGGCAGATTGGCGAAGGCCTTGCGCGAAATGTTCTCCAGCTTGTTATCGACCAATCGTAGACCGGAGAGCTTGTGTAGTCCGATGAAGGTCTCGTGACCGATGTCGCTGATGCGGTTGTTGCCGAGATCGAGTGTTTTCAGATCGTGCAGGTGGCGAACGGCTTCCGGTACCTCGGTCAGTCTGTTGCCGCTCAGCCTGAGATCCTGCAGTTTCGTGAGGTTCACGAAGGCCTCGCGAGCGACGAATTGCAGCTTGTTGTCGTCGAGGAAGAACTGGTCCAGCAGGGAGAGGCCGAGACTGTGCGTCACCTCGAAGCGGACGATTTTGTTGTGCGAGAGAGAGAGCGATCGCAGGTTGCTCAGAGAGCCGAAGCACTCCTCCGCCAGGGTATCGATCTCGTTGTGCTCGAGGTTCAGCATCTGCAGCTGGCCGAGCTTGCGGAAAACGAGGGCGTCGATCTTGCTGAGCGAGTTGTAGGAGAGGTCGAGGAAGACGAGCTTGGCGAGCTTGGCGAAGGTGTCGCGGTTGACCCAGCGGCTCGTGAGGTCGTTGTTGCTCAGGTCCAGCGCCTGCAGCTGCTCGAGGTTGTCGAGGAGACCGGGCGCGAGGACCGAGAGCGAGTTGTTGCTGAGGACGATCTCGCGCAGCTCGCGCGTGTTGGCGAAGAGCTCGGGCGGCAGGGCGACCAGCCGGTTGCTGGAGACGTTGAGCGAGCGCAGGTTCGCCAGGCCGGCGAGCGCGTGATCGCCCACGGCCGAGATCGCGTTGTCCTGGAGCTTGAGCACGGTCAAACTGCGCAGACCGCGCAGCCCGTTGTCCGGCAGGGCACTGAGGTCGTTGCCGCTGAGATCGAGTACCTCGAGGTTCTGGGCGCAGGTCGCCCAGTCGGCGAAGCCGAGCGACGCGACGTCCTGTAACCTGTTGCTCGTGAGATTGAGCGCCTTCAAGCTCGGCGTCGGGCAGAGGAACTCGCTCGGCAGCGTCCAGATGTTGTTCTCGCCAAGGTCGAGGGCGCCGAGCTCGGTGAGCCCGCGCAGGGCGTCCCGGTGCAGCTCCATGGCGGCGGAGGACCAGTCGGCGTTGTGCGAGCGGAGCGTCAGTCGGCGCAGGTCGCGGGCGGCGGCGAAGGCCCCGCCGGGCAGGTTTCGTATCTTGCAGTGGTCGATCCGGAGGTGCTCGAGCCTGGGCAGGCCGGCGAGGAAGCCGGCGCTGCCGCTCGCGGCGGAGACCGAGGCGTCCAGCTGGCTCTCGAAGAAGAGCGCCTCGTTGCACTCGAGCAGGAGCTTGGCGACGCCGTCGGCCTGCAGGCTGGAGAGGTTGCCGACGAGGCTGGCCGCGCTCGAGATGGTGCGCAATCGGCAGACGAGCGTCTGCTGCTCGCGCTCGGAGTCGTCGCGGCGCCAGCTGCAGCCGCGCGGCGCCTCGAGGCTGCTGATGCTGCGGGCCCGCGCGCTGCCCAGGAGCAGCAGCACCGCCAAGAGGCTCTGGAAGGTCATGCTGTGTGCGGGACGGCTTCGGAGTGAGTCGATCGCGAGCGTCAGGATCGCATCGTCCGGCGCCTGGTCCCTGGCTTCCGCCGAACTCAACACACGGTCCAAACGCACATGGGTTCACTCACTGTGTCTTGGGGCGCGCGGGGAGACGACACGACTGTGACACTCACTGAATGCGGGGTGGCTGCGCTCTCTGCGTGGCCGACTGCGGGGAGCTGCTGAGAGCGACTGGCGACAGTGGCGAACCGAGGCCAGCTCCGAGTTCACACTGGAGCCGAGCGTGACTGGCGGCGGCGTGGAGGGCCGCTCCCCTCCCCTGCGCGCCCCCTCCCCGCGGCCGGCGGCCGGCGCGCTTCTTGAACGTTGGCTTCGTTGCCGGTGTGCCGATGCGCGCCTCTGCATCCGTCTCGGCCGCCGCAAATTATCCTCCCGCCGCTGACCGCCGAGTCGCCGAGGAGTCTTTTCCCACTATGATTCCCCGTACACCCACGAGCAGCCGCCGCTATGACGCTACAATACGGAGCATGGGAGTAAGGGATCCTCTCTCTTTTCTTTTCTCCGCCGGCAGGAAAGCCGTCTTTTCTCCGCTCTTTTCTCCGCTCTTTCTCCGCTCTTTCTCCGCTGCCGGGCTCTTCTCTCGCCGCCGCTCGGTTAAAGTAAACTTTGCGCGCGCGTAACTTCCGCTTCATTTGAATACGCTTAGCGTGTATCGCTCCTTGGACGTCGGGAGTTTGTGCCTGGCAGCCTCCATAGATGCGCATTCTCTTTGTCTCGAGGCTCTGGCCTTTTTTCGCCAGCCTCCTATTCTCTCGCGACCTATTGAAAGCGGTATTGCCGCGCGCGCGCGCGCCGCTTTTCCGCGTTTTTCAGCCCGGCTTTGCCCTCGAGTTAAGTGGAGCCAGATCGGGGTATTAATGAGAGCCGACAGGAGCTCTGATTTTTCCGAGTCTCTTTTTATAAGAGCAACGAGAAATGGATTTGGCTTTAGGCGCGGCCTTTGTGGTTTTAAACGGAATCAGACGCTGTTTTCTGCCGGCTTTTGTGCCCGTATTCTCGGTGCCCTCACGCACACGTACCTCCTTTGTAAAATGACCGTATGTATGCAACAATTGGATCTGAATTGTTCAACAGTCATTCGTTCCTTATTTCTCGCAGTCGCTTTACAAAAGCAATATTTGGACGATTCTATTAAGGAATAATAAACTGCCGGTCCGAGCGCCATTGTTACAAGCAAAAATCGCAATTCGCAAGTTAAACACCGCAGGTCAAACACGCGCGCGCGCGTATCGCGAATCCACAGTTAATTTAAGTTTCAGCGAATTACGCGCTGAAAACGGTAAATTCGAATAACGCGAGTCACGGATGTAAAGTACTTTTTTCATTTCACCGGAAAAGATAACAATTTTCGAATTTTAACGGCTCACGCTCGAGTTAACGAGATCGTATTGTATCCGTCGCTTTTTTGCGAACGCGAAAGGGAAAGTCTTTAACGACTCGCGGCAGTTGGCGCCAAGAGCGGAGCTCGCTTATTAGATGGCTCTATGATAAATCGATTTTTAAATTATCTTTTTAATATCTCCGTCGGCCTATTAAACGGGAGATATTTGAAGAAGCCTGTAATGATTGTATCGTAATCAATTGTCGATTTACCATTGGGCCGGGCGGTCGATTTGTGTGTATTTTTACGCTCAGTTGCTGCATTACTTACGCGGAAGCGATCTAAAATATTATTTTAACTAAATAACGTTATTGATTATTACAATTAAAAATTTTCTGAAATATTTAAAACTATTTTTATTCTTAATTTTTCTTGCACTCCCGCGAGCAAATGAAAAAAATTCCAAAATCGCTCGCAAAGTCTATTGTCATCTTATTTTCTCGGGGAACAAACAATAAACGAAATTTATTAAAATATTTGCAGTGCTCTCCGGTCCAGTCAAACATAATTGCATCCATAACTGTTTGACCAAAAATCCAAGAGCGGTCCGAGCGATCTTTTTCTCCTCGACTCTTCCCCGAACTCATGTTTATTTACGAGCAAAAACAAGAGCGCTCATTTTATTTGGCGAACAGAGGCAGCAGCGTCCCGAAGCCAAACAAAAGGAGCTATAAAAGCGAAAGGTGTGCTCAGGGGGCTCGGTTCTTTCGAGGCCTGCTCCCTCCGAGAGAAAAAGAGAGGGAGAGAGAGAGAGAGAGAGAGAAGAGGATCAGAGAGCGATCCACGAAGCGGGCCGTGAATTTTTCAGGCAGCGCAACGTGTGTCACCTCCCTCCCACCCCCGCGCGCTAAAAAATGAGAAAAAGGGGTGGAGCTTTCGAGCCCGCCTGCCTGTAAGACCGCCCTGTCCCGCTTGTACTTACACGCGTCATGCGAAAGGGGGCAGAGAGTGCGAAACGTCGGGGGGCCGAGGAGGAATAAAGGGATCGAGCCCTGCTTCCGCGAGAGTCGCTCGCGTGACTCCGGTCTTCCCTGCAGGATCGGGCCTGGAGGAGACGGAGGGGGGACGAGGATAAAGTACCGCGTGGACAGGCCGCCACCAACGGCGGCTTTTATTTCGCGAAACGCCCGGCTAGGCGCGCCTGAGAGACTGATCGCCCTTTACTTTGCGCTGCTCCGGATATGTGCAGTCCGCCTCAAAAATACGCCTTTGCGGCCCCAAATACGATTATTGCCCGCAATTTTCAGTTGGAGAAGGGCAAATTATTATAATTCGCTCGGATTTTAATGAAATGTGTTCATCCATTATAAAAAATGTTACTTAATAAACAAACACGATGTTCGGCATCTTGTCGTTTCGCGTTTCGCGCCGTTTGATCAGCTCGCGGTCCTACATACAGTCATATTCCCGAGGACTGTACACCTACGGACAGACAGCAACAAGCCTCAAAAAGAGGAAAGGGTGCTCGAGTGCATTTCGATGGAAGGATGCACTCGGGCACTGTCGTTCCCGCTAAAAAGGAAGGTCCGCGGCGATGATTGCTCTCTGCCACTCTTCTTTCTCCGGTGGTTAACTGAAAAATTCAGCCGCAGTTTTTGAAGGGCTCGTTGTAGCCAGTCTCGAGAGCTGACTCGACGAGCCAGCAGACGTGTTATTAAACACGTGTTGCGTCGGCCTCCGGTGGTCTCGACGTTGTTGCTAATTCGACCTTTATTTATGCCTCCTTTTAGGCTCTTTTCGTTCGAAAAACATAGAATAAGATAACAATGAAGAGAATGGGATGTTTTGTATTGGCTACCTGGAACTATGTGTGGACCCTTTCAAAGGCTGCTGCTGGATGTATTACAAAGTGGTTTGTCTGCATTGTGTTGGCTTTACAGTCAGGTGAAAAATATAGCTTTGCGGCTCTATGACAAAACTGTAACAGTTATGGGCAATATATATAAAAAAGTCAAAACCTACAGTTGAATTTGAACATCTATCGACGTTTATAACTCTTGTAAAATATGGCTTTAGCGTTTACTTGTATAACGTTGCGGTGCTTATTTGAGACAAAAGTAATGTTAAAATTTACATATTCTTAACATCAGAAGACTCGGACACGTAGGAAAAGCTTTGAAAAATCCCCTAACTGTACCATCGGGGCACTTCCTCCGTAGAAATTTGAATAAAAATAAAAGTGGGCATTAGAGCTGTGCATCATCTCTCGCACGAACGAGCAGGAGGCATCGACGTTATAGGGCTGCACTCTACATTTGTAACGAAATTTCTTTCTCCTCGTCCTAAACGTGTAATTCCCCGCCTTATCGTCGAGGTATAATTTTCCGCGTGATAAATGAAATTCAAATTTAAAATTATAATCCCGAGGTGTCGGGCGCACGCTCTCTCTCTCTCTCTCTCTCTCTCTCTCTCTCTCTCTCTAAACAAGGACTCGGCGTGAAAATGCCCGTTCATTCCCCTCGGGGAAAATTCCTGGCTTGGCCAAACGCATCATCAACGGACAACACCCTGCTCTCTCTCTCACACACAGATCGTGAGATTATAAGAAAGAATCTCGCTTCCTCGAGCTCCGAAACTCGTTGAATAATTTATTTATTTTAGGAATACCGATGACTCGGCCTTTAATGAGCCCGACGGCGGGGAAAAAAACAATGGCACATAAATCAAACTTAACGAGGCTGCTTTTCGTCAGGTGTTTAGTGAATAATCGCGATTATAAGGAGCGCGCGGAAGCGTTTGAATATTCATGGGGCTCGGTATCGACGTGGAAGTAACAAGAGGCTAGGAAGGATGATGTCGTCGCCGATAGAAACCGAAGGCTATGCAAGAGCCGAGAGCTGTCAGCGCGAGAGTCGAGCGTCGGGGTCAATGTTACCGGTCTAACTGTATACCGTAACTGCCGCGGCGATGCTCTCTTCCCACTGACTTCTTTTGCTGCTGCTGCTGCTGCTGGTGCTGCTGCTGCTGCCGCCGCCGTCGCTTCCTCTTCTTCTTATTCTGCGCGAGGGAGGCGAACAGCGCCGAGTCGTTGTCTCTCGAAGCGAGATGTTTTGTTCCAGCTGGCTTTATGCCGCTGCGGCGCTGGACGCTCGCTGTATTTCGAGGCTATAAAGATATTGCCGGAATAGGAGAGGAGCCCCTTATCGCAATAAGGTCAAAAGGAAATAGGAATGCACACTTTATGCAAGCCTCCTTCATGGGGGATATCGATAGCCAGAGAACCAGGTCGCTGCTGTGTAAAGTAAGATTTCATTCTGATTAGCGCTTGCTTCGCTTTTTAATTACAAAGTTGTAGAATTATTTTATTATTAGTGATTCGTGACGGCGGCGAATATCGTCACGAAACTTGAAGAGCGTTTAATATTCGTTGATGCGACTAAAAGTATTAAGGATGGAGTTTAACAGAAATCTTAACGTTGCATCTGAACTTTTATTCAAAATTCATAAAAAATATGTTTAGAAGCAAATTCGTATAATATGTCGAGGTTAAGATAAGCCTCGGGGGTCTAATAAACGATATTCAAATACATGCAAATGAAGTCTTTCTTTACAATGTTCTCAAAGTATTTTCCAGCGTAAAAATCTCTCCCTAATTTGCAAACTAAATGTTATATCTTATCAGTTAAATACACTCATTAACGTTAAAAATTACAAACTAGGCTTGCTGTCAATGTTATACTTAATCAACATTTTTAAGGGAAAAGTATTGAAGATGAAAAACCGATTTATTAGTTGTTTAAAGAGCTCGCGAGTATAATGTCTTCAAATTTATTGAAACGGTTATTCAGGCCTAATGAAATGTCGGTCAATTACAAAAATACCTTTTCTCGTCGTTTTTGGTAATTTAAAAAAGTAAGTAAGTAAGCACCATAACAAAGAGCGGATCTTGGGCCTCCTTCGTTTCGCACAAAAGGTGAATCCAATTCTACTGAGCGATAATATATTTATTTATCTAAAAAGTTGCAAAAAGGCCTTCGTCAGATGAATATATAATAGAATCGATATTTTATTGAGAAGCGAAAAGAGCGAGCCTCGCGCAGCTCAGATTCTCCCGCGCTCGGAAGTATTTCCCTCTGGCGAGTGTTCGCATAGCAGCGCTCGCGCCCGGCTACTTTCGCATCCGCTCCGCGTGATTGATTGAGCCGTAAAAGGTAGGCTAAATGATCTGTAAAATCAACATCAGCGCTGAAAAAAGCGCTCCTCTCGAGCGTCCTCGCCGTCTCCTCTTCTTATATTACCCCGTTGTTGCTCGCTGTCCTTTTTTTCCTCCTCCCGCTCCTTTTCATCCTTCGCGTTCGTTGGCCCGCTCGCGTTATTTACAGCATCGCGGAGAAGGAACAAGTCTCCTTTCTTGCGCGACACGCTGCAGCTCGCAAGAGGAAGAAAACGAGAGGGCCAGACGTCTAACAAGCTTTCCATTCCGCGGGCACGCACACACGGACGCACACGATCTCAGGAATACCTGCAGATTTAAAAGCACACGGTTAATCCAACCCCTCGCCCGAGTCTTCGAGGAAAATCCCTTATTTCTGCGACTTTTTCTGCGAGCCCGAGAGCCGCTGCAGCTTCTGTCTCCCGCGCTGCCTTCGGCTTCGTTCTTCTTGAGTCTCTCCCTTTTTTTCGACTTTAAAAAAAAAGGGCTCGGACGAGAGCTGGCAAGACCGACGGATGTCCGAGCTGCGCACTATTTTTGACCGAGCCGTTAGCTCTTTTTGGCCAAATAAATCATTCGGACGAAATAGTCACCGTATTTTTGCTACGGTTATTAACGGAAAGCTCTCTGATAAATTGCTTCCTGGAAAAAATAAAATTTTTAAGAGCATTTCTATTAACAAACGTTAAATAAAATATATTAACGTTAATTCAAAATTTTTTAGAGATTAGCTAAAAAAAGTATACGGTTTTGAACTAATTTCTTTTTTGACCAAAATAAATGATGTCATTTGAAGAAAAAATTGTTTGTAGAAACTAAAAAAGTTTTTCAAAATTGGCTTGTATCTATAGAAATAATGCGTGTGCAATTTCGTTCGAGTTCATAAAGCACTGCTCTTCATGTACGATTATTTTATCGCCTCCATGAATATTTATTGTACAGCATGAATTTTCATGACTAGCTCTTTAAACTTATAGTAAGTTAGTCAATGCAGTTAAAGCGGACTTTAATAGTCCACATTCCGAAGACGTATTTGCACCATAAGGCTAAGACAATACGACATTTAACAGTATTTGCAGATATCATTAAATATTTAGTTTTAAATAGAAACGTCTCATTTAATTTGTTAAATTTATAATTTAATTAAAAATTATTTCTAAATGAGTACCGTTATGGAACGCGTCAAAAGAACTCGCATGCTGTTTAAAATTTATTTTCTTCTTCAAGTTTCGTAGTGACTTTATGCACCCGATTGCATTGAACAAGCTTTTGTCTCTCGCGACCACTTGGCTGCAGTTTTATAAAGTTTTCTCAGATAGTACAAGCTATAAAAAGAACTCTGAGCTGCAAAATTTATTGTTATATCTATTATATATATATATATATATATAATGCTCCACTCTCCAAAAGAAAATTAAAGCTAACATTCAATTAACGAACCGGGAAATCGAATTCGTAAGGAATCCAAGTAGAGCTGCTGTAAAAAGTACCTCCTAGCAATTCAAGGACAACAAACAGGAAGTGTCCAAGCGGAGAGGATTGGGCCCCCCCGCGCCGAACGCTTAAATCTCAGCATCATTTGCGGCGGCTGCCAAGCCGCGCGCAATCTTGAGGTGGGTTTCCTTGCTCAACAAAATTTTTTGTCGCCAGGAAAAATCCTTCAGCTATACTCGACGCCGGCCGACCTCCTGACCGCAGGAGCCGCATTTCAACCCCTCATAAAACTGGTCCGTCGCTCGAGTTTTTCTCGGGCCGTGCAAAAAAAAACAGGAAAGTGCAGAGTAAATGAAAATTCTCCCGTCGCTCTCTCAAGGGAACTCGAGTATAAAGTCGTTCTCGCTGTCTGAGTGTGAGATATATACAACGTCGGAGAAAAAGAACGTTCAAAGCTCGTCGAGCGAATTGCCGCGAGCGGCAGCAGCCGTTGGGATACACTTCGAAATCTTAAGCGTCTTGTCGTGCAGCGAAAAAAAGGAAGACTATCCGACCCAGAGCCTGCAGAGGAAGGAGTGGAAAGAATAAATAAAGGCGAACCCTGAAAAGGCGGTTTTACGGTGATTAAAAACTTTTGCGTGTCCAGGCTTTATTCTGCTTTGTGCCAGGCAAAATGAGATATTTGACGCGAAAAAGAGGAAAATTTGTACTTGGCATTTCTGAGAAATTAAAATTTTGAATTGAAATGTTGTTTGGAACTTTGCTAAAGAAGGTCTTGGATGTCCAATGAAAATTAATTTCTGCTTGTGCAATCATCGAAATTACTTCTTCGTTTGAAAAAATGATTATATAAGTCTGTTAATATCTAGGAAGTAACATTTCTTAAAAGAGTCTAGAAATTCTATTTCACGGTAATTAAAGTCTTAATTCTTATTTATTCTCTGTTTGAAAGTGCATGCGTTCGATTTCAAATCGCCAAAGTAATTACTTTTTAAAATCCCTTTAGCTAGAAGTAATAATTATTTTTCCACGAAATTGCGTATTGCAAAAAATGCTATAAATTCATTGAAACTCTGAGGCTTTAATGCGCCAGAAAGTGATTTAATATACCCATTTTCCTGGTTTACCGGCGAAAAAATCCAGTCGCCAATTTATCAGCTTTATTGCAAAAGAGTCTCAACTATCCGCCAGACGTCTTTCACGGCTGAACCGATGTTTCACAAAGCACGTTAAATTTAACAATCGAGCAAAAGTTTTGCAAACCCGCGGCACGCGCATAACCCGGCTAAAGAGTCTACGCCCCGCAGTAGTACGGCATTCGTCAATTACGGGGCAATAATAATAAGAGCGCATAAGCGAGGAACGGTTACGTGCAGCCTCGTAAGTCGCATCGAAAGCAGTCGCTGCGTAATAAAACGAGCATAAACTCTTTACGACTGGTGGAAAAGCCGCGTCTTTACGAGGCCCGGCCAGCATCGACATTGTTTAAGCATCTTCCGGGCGACCCACCCGAAAGCTTAGCGGGAAAAACTGGCAGCAGCCTCGTGTCAACGGACATAATTCTCTCTTGCGCAGTCCATAAGAAGACCACCTTCGCGCTTCGAATACACGTCCTATTATGCCGCGCTCTGACTCTTTTTAAGTGCGCTCTTCGGCTTTCTAAATCTCCCAGCTTCGACGCAGACTCCCGTCCGTACTTAACGTTGTTGTACCGCGGCCAGGTGACAACAACGGAGCGGGCTCTTCTTCCCCAGATTTTCTCCGCAGGCATTTTTTCAGGAGGGGAGGGCGCGTTTTACGGAGAAACTTTTCGGCATGACGCGGGAGAAAAGTTTTGTTTTCGCCGGCACCCCGCTGGCGACCGAAGCAAAACTCCCCGACGGGTCACAACGGGCTGCGTGTCAAAATAGCCCCACTGCAGGCAGACGCCGAGCGGGACTCGACCCTGACGGACCTTCCATAACGAGATTCTTTTCACTCCTACCTGCGGCCCCGCCACGCTTTACGGATCGACTTTCGAGAAAGATTACCTGCTCGCGCGAATCGCGATCCGATCGCAAGGGAGATGGTGCTAAACTTTTCGGGGATTAAGTGCGGCTGCTTAGGATTTTCTAAAGTCAGACCGAGTCGGCCGCGGAGTATATTGGAACTGATCCCGCTGCTTTGACTTTTTTCATTTTTCAAACTGCCCTGATATTCAAATGGCGTCGTCGAAATTAATGCAATTTTTCGGTGCCACGTAAAAACCGATTCGTTTTAATCCACCTCTTTTTTTATTCGAATTCCGATGGGAATTTTAAATGGCTTTTCATTTAAATTAAAAAAATAATTTTATTTAAATTTAAATTATTAAAGTTTTTTACCGCAGCAACTCGTATATTTACGTAAATTACTTATTATAAAACATAAATTTAAAGTCCCTGAGATTAAGAATTCTTGTATATCCCAAGTAATAACAAACTTGTAATAAATTTTCTTCCAAAATGTAAGCAGAAATTTACAAACTATCCAAGTTTGCACTTACACTTTGTGTTTGTACACTACAAAGTATGAATACGTCTCCTTGAAGAAGTGATTCTTTATACTTGAGGCAGAGTCTCGCAGCAATTTTCAAACTCCCAAGTCGAAAATACATTAAAAACATACTGAAAATCATCTTAACGACCATCAACCGCATCCTCTCTCACGATCCAAAAGCAATTTTTCACCCAGCAGCCGAAGGTACAGCACGACCGACCCACTAGCCGCATCCTCATCAAAATTTTCGGCTCCGATCTCTCTTTCTCGGTTTCTCTTAACTTGCTGTCGGCCACAAGTCAAAGAGAGGCGCGTTTCGGAAATATCTACAACACCTTTTCTGTGAAGAGCCTCTTTAAAATGCGACTTTTCCTTATTTGCGGCTTCAAGAAAATCACCTCGAGCATTCTTCCACTTTGAATTATTTCGTTCCGAGATGCAGCAGCTCTTTCGCGCAAAATTTTCCGTCTTTTGTACATAATACTCTTGTCCTATTTTTTGTATTTAATGCAAATCTATGCCAACTAATGTTAGGATGATTAGTGAGAACATGAGACAAGGGTGTGGGAAAACTAGCAGGTTTATAAGGGACGCCTTTTTGTTTTTGTAAGACGAAGGAAAATATTTTTATTCTATTTTTATGTAGTTTCTTTCAAGATAAGTTAAGAAGATATTTGAATTATACGAAAAAAATGATAAGTTACAATTTTGATGTGAATGGACCGTCACTTGACTCATAGAGCCTCAAAATTACGTTGCAAAATTTTTTCAATTTATAATATTGTTATACAACGAGATATTATGATTTATGATTTATGAAAAAGCAATGTGACGAGTTCTTGACAGTGGAGTTTTTCACGGAGATGCTTAAAAATTTCAACTTGAAAGAAAGTGACTGCTGACGTTGATAGAAGCAAAACACAATGACGTATCAAAATGGTCGGTCATATTTTGACTATATAATAAATCGATAGTCATTCCATTAAAATTCATTTTCACAATGATGCTCAACGAAAATTTTTTTTATCGAACGACCACTTTTCTTTACAAATATTTTTCTTTCTTTGAAAGCAAGTATTCGTAGTATATTTTTTTTATAAATCCTAACTTGACTGTCGGATTCATTTTTATCTATATACGTGAATAAAGATTTTAAATGTTAGAAAGTTTACGCGCAATTATTGTTAAAGAGATTAAAAATTATTAATTGGATATTTTTTGGAAATACCTAGCCGTAATTACCGATAATAGTGTAGTAAAAAAGGGACTTGACATCAAATTAATGTAAATATAAAGATAATTTAGGGTAATTACTTTTTTTAATTGAATATGAATACTACTTTACTAGAATCCTTAAAGTGAAAGGATACAAGCAGTTTTCCTAAATTATAATAGCAATTAAACGAAAGGCTTTACGACACCAATTAAATTTAAAAGAAAATTCTGCTGCAGCCATAAAATAATTTATACAGAATATTTTTTCACTTGATCCTATAAAGTGAAAAATAGACATTCTCTTCTCTCGAGTGCTGATTTTCTTATTATTGTACTTAATTGTCACCTAATTACTGTCTTTGAACCTTGTCAGCAGCCGATTCCTTTCAAAAAAACTAAATAAGCCATAAGAAGGTCCTTGTTATTGACGAATAAATCAGTTTGGCTAAACTAGCAAAAATGTGCGGCGCCGTAAAACTGCCTGATCAGGCTTCAAAAACGCGGAGAATACGTCGACTTTCAGGATCGTAAATCAGTCATCGCTCGGCGAGAGGAATTCCGGAAGAATTTCACGTGGAGCCAGGCACATTATCGAATTAGCAGGGAGTCATAGTCGGGCACCTCGGTCATGATGACTTTGACCGTGAATTTGCGCTACATCCGAGTAAGAGGCCGAGAGGGTCTCTATTGCGGAGAAGCATGCAGGTAAGCGACGCAATTAGGCCCCAAGGCTGCCGCACCGTAAACCGGGCATAGTTTCGCCGGAGGGCCGTAAATTACTCTCGGACCCCCTTCCAATCCTCGGGCCCTTCAATCACGAGCCTTTGCATAACCTTGTAAACATTGACGCGCAATCTTACCAGTTGCCGAGCGAAAGGTCGAAATTTCGACAGCCGCGCAAAAGGACACCAGTTGCGCGCCAGCTTCGACATCGTAAATTAGGCGAAGATCTCGGCGCGGCCGCTGACAGTTACCAAGTTTCCGAGGATCGGGAGCGATTTGTTGGGGTTTTTGTCGGGGTTTTTGTTTGCGCGCAGGTGTGCGTGTGCGTCGTATGGGCGCGAGCCACACATAAATTATGCGCCTCGGACCGATCGGGAAAACATTCGTATTGTGGACGATTTTCCCAATCGGCGGCTCTCTTTGCGAGAGGAGGGGGAGGGGCGGCTGCTCGGGCTGCTCCTTTTTGTGGGCTGACCAGAACGCGCCTCGCTTCTACAATGGAAATTTGACTCAGTTATCTCAAAGCGATCGCGCCTACTTTCAGGTATCCGATGAATGTGCACGCCTGTTCATTAATCAATGCTCGCTATGGCAGAAAACATTGGGATTGTTGCTCAATAGTATGTTGTTGTCGTGAGCCTTGTATTATGCCTGTTTTTCCTTTCAGCTAGAAATTGTTGTACAGCATTTAGGGCGATTGTGTTTTCGTCTTAATATTCTTTTATTGTTCTGTTTCGGCGAATATAGTTTACAATCTGCGAAAATTATTTTATATTCCAACAATAGTTTAAAGCGTGTGAATACTCTTGTAAACCTCCAATAAGTAACTAAAACTGATAATATATTGCGGTTTTATGAAATATGTCTGATCTGATCTTGAAAATGGTAGCACAGTATCGTTTTTCAAGACGTTCGATGACAAAATGAAAGCCACAGGGTATTTTCAAACGCATAAAATCCAAAATGCTATCGAGATCGGGAACAATTTTTATTCATTTTTAAAACACCTTTTCAGCGACGGGTATTGGAACGCGTCGGTCCCATCACATAATTTTCGGTCGTAAATTCGACGCCGAGGAAAAAATTTCAGAATACGCTTGGCTTTTCATTGTTACCTTATAAATAGATTCCCCAAACACTCAAACAGTTTCTATTCAGGTTTATTCTCTCCCAAAAAAGAAAACCCACTATTTTGTCGAGGCTCGCCACAACGTCCCCTACTGGGAAGAGAAAAAATAACCCGTAGATGAACGTTTCTCAAAATAGTTCAATACCTTTAATACATAAAAGCATCGCCTGACTTTTCTGAAACGTTATTTTTATTTTAAAGTTAATTGAAAATTACTCTGAAATTTTTTAGTTTAGAAAAATCAAATATAAAATATTAAATGAATTGAGTTAATTAATAATTTAGCCGACATCTTTTAGCAACGTTTGCTTCTCATGCATTAAAGATTTCAACTAGACTCTTGGATACTACAGTTCGTAAATAGTATTGAATTATTGAAAGATAACAGTATCGCACTATCTGTTTGATGTAACAACGCGATGAATTGCAACGTACCTAATTTTTCTTTGAAAACTTACGTAATTGTGAAACACAATGACGGCGATTACCCCGAGTAAAAACTCTGGCGGACTTTACGAAATAATTAAAGTGCTCATTCGGCAGCAGGAGACTTGATTAGGAGCCGTTTGAAAACAAGCGGCATTATGCGCGTCAATCAATTTCCTTCAAACGAGCGGGCGCGCATTTGAATTCCCGGGCTATTGCGCAAGCGCCTCGTTCCCGGAAGGGTCCGCGACCGAAAAAACGGAGAAATAACTCGAGATGGCCTGCAATTAGCAGCGAAAGAAGGCCCATTAAATATTGCTTTTCATAAGAGGCGCAGTCGCAGCCCTCCCGGCCGTCTTTCCCAGCCCGTCTAATTAAGGTTGCGGCACCGCATCCTCGCCTAGCAGCTCCGAAAACCAGATTGTTCGGCGATCGTCGGGCCGATAGGCCGAAAATATCAAGAGGTTAAAAAGCGAGCCAATGACGGTACGGGTGAAGAAGACGAGCCTCTTATCTGGGGCCTCCGATCGACTTCCTTAACTTTCACTCCTCTGCCGGTACGTATAGGTGTCCTATCGGCCCGAGCAAAGAAGTAAGGTTTGTCCCGTGGCGCGATTGTGCTCGCGGTTCGCCGCTGACAGAGGCATTCTCGCCGCGGCGATATCATTAATCACGCCGACGCATTATGCAAGTCAGCGCGGCAGCAAGCGCCCGCTTAAATGTCCAATTAAGGCGTCTGCCCTTCGTCTATCTCCGGCCTGCGTGACGCGCACGCGCGGCTTTCACGCGGTTTATTCTGTTTATTACGTTTGCAAGAGCGAACATCCTTTACCTAAATATTCTTTCGAAAGAGCAATTCGTTCGAGAGGAAGTGGCCTGATCGCTTTTTATTTCGGCAAACAGCATGAAATCTGTTAGCCCGGTCCGAAATTAAATCACTTCATCGGGCCGTTTGAATAAAAGCCGAAAGGAGATACAGTCGAATGAACCCGGCGACGTCAGGCGTCTTTTACCGCAATTTCCCGTTAAATCGGCAGCGCAAAAAATGCGCGCTCCGATATAAACGGGCGTGAATAAACAGGCAGCGGCGCGGCGTCCGTAAAAAATTCAATCTCCGAAAGAGCCCTATCCCCTTTCTCCGTCTCTCACAGTTGTCAGACACTTCTTATGATTTACGGGGTACGGATATATAGCGCAATAGACGGTCCTCGGCGATTTTCAAGGTGAGCATTGTCGGCGATGATTTCACTCGTGTTCCGAGCTCTTGCGAAACGGCCGCTCAAAAGAATTCAATCGCAAGCATCGACTCAAGTCGATTTCGGCTTGATGATTATCTATCGGGACTTGTTTCGCACGTCAATCGGCGCTTACTTATTGCCCGGCTAAAAAATCGTGTGCCGCGACATGTTCTCTTGGCTGCTTCTTTCGGCGGGAACGCCAGAGTATTGTGCAAGTCGAAGGTATGAAAAAATGCGGTTCGTCGAGTCACGAAATGCTTTTACTTATGGCTATACGGCGTCCCGAATACCGGAGCTGTGCTTTTCAATTGACTTTAAATTATCGCGACTGGAGTTAATACGGGCTTAATTGTATCGCATCGCCACGCAGCCAATAAACATCAATACATTACGAAGCTGCAACTCCGCAAACGTAGACTTGGCGTACCGGCCTCAATAATTCCAATTACGCGCTCATCTCCTTATTGATTCGCCGTCGGCTTTTAACGTCGGCGCTTAATAAGCCCGAGTTTAGTCGCTTCCGAAATACGAGCGCGTTAATTTCCGCTTTCGGCGCTTAATACCTGCGGGGATGTCCCTTTGGATTTTTGAGCGCTTTCAGCGAGATCGAGAGCGAGAGCGGTTAAATGGTTATGGCCGCGGGAGCGGCATTAGCGCGTAATAGGAGGAAGAACGAAGTACGCCGGCGACATAATAGTAGTGCAGAAGCCGGTGTCCTACGGGGCATTTCCCCTCGTGCGCGCGGCAACATTTGCGGTGAAAATGGCATGGCATATGCGCGCTGTGAACACGGGCCGCAACATTACCATTTGTCTTCTTCCAACCGCGCGGCCAACTACAATGGATATTTTCGACGCGTTCGACGCCCCGTTTCGGCTATGAATTTTAATTTATCGGCGATCGCCTAGGCTGCAAAAAATAATTAAATTCGCTTATTTATCGCTCTCTGTACGCGGCGCGCGCGGCTTCGCCAAGTGCTTCTCTCTCTCTCGCATTTTTACGGCCCAGCGGAAGGACTATCCGCGCATGCGTGTGTGCACTTGAATAAATTAGCCGGTTTTATTGCGCCGACGGCCAATTAATTTGCCTGTAAATAATAAGATAGGCGGGAAAAAAGTCTCGTAAATATTCGGTATATTAGAGGGCTCGAGGAAGGAGAAACCGATTTCGTTGAATCGAGTTTGTTGTAACGTTACTCTCTTCCTTTTTTAATTTACATAGCAATGCCGAATGATTTTTTTCTCCACGAGGATGGGCTTTTGTGCCGGGACCAAAATCCAAGTCGCGCTGATGTTATGCAAATTCGATTTGAGTTGAACTGAAAAACAAGCTGCTCGACGCGATTAAAAATCAATTAACTTTTTTCCACCGGAATATTTTAGCTCTTTCGGTTGAACGTTTATAGAGAGGCCAAATTAAATAACGAAGCAATTATTATGCGGTTTGCCCAGCTGCTGCGCAGAGAAAAGCGTTGGTAATCTGAAAATATTTAGATGCCGTCAAGCCGAAGAGCTTAAGGTGTCAAACTCGCGTAAATGAATCACGGAGCGTATCTCTTCCTCTCCATTGAAAGCGCCGTTGTGCATTATTCCTCCCTTACAAAACAGCCTATTCTCTTAGCGTTTGCTTCCCGAATAAAAAGAGTGCCCGCCGCTCGAAAAGTTGAAAACCTCTTCCGCTCCACAAGTCACACTCCCGTTCAGCTTTCAAGAGGCGAACGCGTCTCTTCCCCGGCACTCGATCATATTAGATTACAATAGACGAGCTCGACTCGGGAATGGCTAAAATATTCAAAAGCACTCGAGCTGCCGAGAAAAAACTGAGGAGATCGCTTAGGAGCGACCGGGCAATCGTCGCGCCGGAGAATACGAGAGTGGCGAGGATCGAGGTGTCGCCGGGCCTCACCTGCTCGAAATGGTAAATGTTGTGACGGGCCTTTTGTGGATTCAGCGCGTGCCGCGACGGGGCGCGTGCGTTTCCTGTGCGGGCGCGCGCGCTCAGCGTCCATGTGTGCGTCGCGCGGAAACAGGCCGCAGGCCGGTCCGGCTAAGCAGCAGTATCTCCTCTATTGTCCATTAGAGGCTCGAGAGCAGCCGGCCGCCGAAAATATTTTCACTTTCAAAGGCCGGACTCTCGCTGTGCGGATACGTCGACTTCTGCCAAGTTTATTGCGGCTGGCTGGAAAATTAGCTTTCCCGGGAACTTTTGCCGGCCCTGCTTTTATTTACACTTGGAAAATTAGGGGTGATAAATGTTCCGGAGATGATATTTATTGTCGCAGATGCCAGATCATTGGGGCACTGTATGGAAAAGATTTTATAAAGCAGATTCTTTTGATTGAAGATTCACACTGCAAATCTAATATCGTTCTATAAATCCAATTTATTATTATTAACGAAATTGTATAAATAAAGCTGTATAAATGTGTTTATTAATATCTCTGAAATTCATTTTCAACTCACAGTATCATTAAGTTTGCATATCTTTTTATATAGGAACAAGCAAATAATAACAAGCTTTTTTTCGGTTAGCACCGCATTCAAATTGTTGGGACTTTCTCATTTTAAAGATAATCGTGTTTGTACAGTTGCATCCGCACATACTATTACAAGTTAACTATTAAAAAGATTTCATCTCTCTACCAAGACCAGAAATTACTTCTTCAATTAGTTATTTTCAAGTGAATTATCAAAACAAAGATTCAGAAGCCTTGTTAAGCATTATACATCACCAGCTCCTTTTCCTTTTCGTGCAATAATAACTTTTTAATGCGAAAGTACATTATAAAAATGCCAATTAGATCTCGAGATTAGGCAACACACAGTCGGCGCTAATTACTTTAGATATAATTTATTCAATTTTCATATGTATCTCGATCTCGATCGATTCTCCCAGCCGAAAAGCATCTCAGAGTCAGCTCTGATCCGGCTGATCATTAAGCAGCCGTACTTAGCAGGTTAATTCCCCGTAACCACACGTCCAGCCGTGTAATTAGGTGAAAAAGCAGCCTCGGTCAAAAATCGAAAAAGCAGGCAGGCGTGCGCATCTACGTATCTCCCGCGATATACATAAGGCAAAATCATTCCTCGACTCGTTACGCATTCAGCGCTTTTTATCTCTCCTCGCCGGGCTCGCAATTATACGCCTTTGTCTTCCGCGTTCACACAGGCAGGCTTGCACGCCCACTTCGAGCCCGCTCGAAAACCCTTAATCCGCTAATCCGAGGCCAACGGCAGCTTGTCTTTTTTTTTTTTTTTTTTGGCTATCTTTTTTGGCCCCTCCCCCGTGGCGGCACCCGTTCACGAGCACGGCGATTTGAATATTTTAAGGGTTAGGGGTAGAAGCGCCCGTCGAGGGTGAGACAGATGCAGCCTGCAGCCGATGGACTGCGCGACGCTCCTTTTCTCTATAGTGGTTATCTCACCCTCCTCCCCGCCCACCCTTCATGGCACGTTTCGGATTGTACCGACATGGAGCGGGTATAGTTGTGGATGCACGACGCGACCGGATTCGGGACCTCGGGTTATAAATAAATTATTTGTTATCTCGCTTGTAGAAAAAGAGCTGCTCGGGCTCCCGCTGGGAGTCGCTTGATATTTGTATGGAAATGATATTGTGCGTGATTGGCTCGGCGGAGGCCAGATTGGATAAATATTGATGCTCCATTGTTGCCGCCCTTTAACGCCGTCGCCGTTCCTTCTGATTTCGGTCATTTGGAGAAATTAAACGATATGAATTATGATGCTGGTGCATTAGTAATAACCGGGTCGAGGGGAGACTGTTAAGTGCGGTTAATATAATAGCGCCGTATGTGGTACTGCAACTGTTGAGGCGGCAGGTTTTTTAATCTAATTACTTTTTACCGCCTGGGACTCGAGAAGCTTATTTCAAATTTATTGTCTTTACATATGGAAGAAGCTGCATTGATCTCTTTTAACAGAACTAAATACATTAGAATAGGAAATGATGAGTATTAGTGATTTCCAAAATTCTCCTTTAATCAACATGAAACGTCACGTACTGAAGCACCCTTAACTTTACGCACCTACAAAGTAAACGTGGCATTTTCTTTGCAGGCGTAATCGCCTTCGGTCGCCGCAGCATTTCTCCTCGAAAATCCCATTTAACAGTCGATATACTCAAACTGCTCAGGCTAACCGCGACTCTGGTCGGCGACAAAAAGCAAGAAGGTCCCCAAGAGGAGAAGCATCGGCGACGGCCTCAAGAGTCTCAGCCTCTTTCTTGCCGTACGTGAGAAAACATTAAACTTCTTCTTTACGCCGCGTAAAGCGTATAACATTTCAGCGCGCGAGTCGAAAAGGAGTACCTGCTTGCAGACACGTTAAAGAAAATAATTTACAATGAACCGCAGGCAAAAGATAGGCCTTTTCACTCCAACGAGGTGTGAAGGGCTTATATGAAATTTCAAACCTCGGAAGGGAGAGCGAGAGAGAGAGAGGGAGAGAGAGAGAGAGAGAGAGAGAGAGAGAGAGAGAGAGAGAGAGAGAGAGAGAGAGAGAG
>JAWWML010000066.1:359229-405961 GCA_035047165.1 Ormyrus rosae
GAGAGAGAGAGAGAGAGAGAGAGAGAGAGAGAGAGAGGGAGAGAGAGAGAGAGAGGGAGGAAGCCTCGCGACGACGAAGCGCGTCAATCGCGATGCGTGCGCGCGCACGCACTTCCATCCGCGTTAAAAAACTGCCCGAGAGCGATTTCCCCTCGGAGATCGTGTGTTGCTTGCCTTTGCAAGCTTGAATAGACACAAAGTGCGCGGTAAATTTCGACCTCCTTACGCGGCTGCTTGTGGTTAATCCTCGGCGCGAATTCACTTTTGTATCTCGGCGACAGTCAATGGGAGATTCGACACGCGCGCACTTTTCCCGCTTGATTTATGCGCTTGTTTTCGGTATTCTTCGGATGCCGAGGGAACGTAATTTTCTACTTCGGACGTGCTTTCAAAACAAATTTTTTAATCGTGTTCGCATTACACTGAAAGCGATAAAATGACAATAAAAAACCGGCCTGCGACGTATTAAGTAAATTGAAAATATCTTTTATTAAGCGGAAATGAAAGTCTGATACTTTATACCTCGATAAATTTCTGTTTATACCTCACATTAAGAACATAAATTGGCACGATCGAATTTCATCCATATCCGTCATCTAATTTCGGACAGCATATGGCAGCTCGTTCTTTTAGCTTGAGAGTGTTCGCTTTTTTATAGATTTTTTTTACAGATATTATTAGGGCTTTAATATATTTTGTAACCATAAAAAGCCAGGGTCAATAATCCGTCTGTTAAGCCGACGGGCCAGAATATTTTCAACTCGATGAAATACATCCTGCTTACAGATGCAGCTACCGAATAAAGCGAATTTTCCTTAACCCAATCGGTCCCAACGCGGTCGTCGGATATCAAGAATGGACAAAGGCCGCGCGTGCATCCATACAATTTCGACGTCATTTTTTTCTCAAGACAAAACCGCTCCCGAAAGAAAGGAAAGGGTTAACAAAACTGAGGCGCTTCGGGAGCCGCGGCACGTTTTCCGACGCGTCTTCGTCATCGTCACAGGTGTTGGCACAATGTACGCAGTCTGGCTACATACGCGGCTGGTATTATAATGCGGCTAATGCCCGCGTCTGTGCGCCCGGAGTTGAATGGGCCCGAGAGAGCGAGGCGTTTAGCGGGCAGCTCTTAGTTCTCAATTAGTCGCGGCCCCCGTCTCATATGGCGCGTACTTTCGCTCTTCTAGTGGCCCTATTGACGAAATTCAATTCACCTCCCCCCTTGTCTCTCGAGCGGCAACGTGACCGTGAAAATGCGAGATCGAGCCGATTAGGAAAGCCTCCCACGACGTGAGAAGCGCGGCTTGTCTCCTGCTTAGGGGGAGGATCGTTTGTAAAGTCAAATTTCGGCCGTTCGATGATTCACGAGCGATTATTGTGCTGCTCTCATGAAAGTCAAAGAGCTCTTTTCCGAGTCTTGGAAGTTCTCGGCAAGGAGATTTTTCGCTTTTCTTCGCTTTCGAGAGGAGTCGGAGTGGCGCGCCTTGTTTGTCGGTGAGAAATGCCTCTAAATAGATCCTGGCACTTGTCTTGATTCGTGATATGGGAATCTTCTATCATCTGACGCTTAAACGATATTGAACGTTCCCGTTTATTCGCAATATCGTAAATTGAAATAGTTGTTTGTGAAATAAATACGTATATATTTACGTTTAATTACAGTGATGGAGACTCGGTTCAATGTCGGCCGAATTCAACCGGTTTGATTAACAAATCATGTTGATGCATGAGGTAGGTCGTTGGAAAATGTCAAACCTTTCATGCGATGAGGGCAAACAATTATTGATGGCTATTTATGTAACGTAATAGTTGATGTGAAAATGAATACACCAATATAATGTTTTAAACTTTCTACTTGATAAAATATTATCGAGCCCTTATAACCGCTTATAACGTTAGTGAGAAACGGGAGAAAAAGATCTATTTTCTGCCCCATTGAATGGAGACAGCGTAATCAAAACATACAAGAGTGCTCGATTTGTAGCTATTTGAAGAGCAGATGTCTCCTGCGATGGTTGGATTACACAAAAGACACAGTTTTACGGGACAAAAGAAGCGACTCCTGCAAAAAGCATCCTCCGCAGCCCAAACACGCGGCGATTGATAATGAAAAAAAGCGTGGAGGAAACGGCGTCGCCTCTCTTTCACAATACGTCGGAAATGAGTAGCTCTCGCGGTTGTAGAAAATAAATTTGCGGGCGACGAAAAAAGCGTGAAAGCTTCCCTTCCTTCCAGAAAGCGGCAGTCACGCTTGATCTTTTGTATCCGAAGGAAAAGCCGCAGAATCGAGTTCTAATGAAAACTGGCTCGTCGGCTTTGTTTTTTAAGGGAATCCGTCGATTTTGGGAGACGCGGACGTCGCGCATTATCACCGTTCCCAAGGTGCAGGTGCGACCCGAAAGGAAGCTTTGATTGCACCGGCGCTGCTGCTTCCGGAATTCTATGGCCGTTGATTTGCTTTTTTTTCTGCTTCACCCGAATTTTCACGCTCAAAGTCGAATCTCTTTTTTGAAGGATACTGCTTTGTAAACAGCAGCATGCTTTATAATTTAATCAATCGTTTGAGAAACATTTTATTTCCGGATATTGGTTCAACGTGAAATTTTAAGCTCCAACTGAATTTTCCATTGGAGCTAGGTGCTTTCGAGAATAGAAATTTCACCTCTGCTTAAATTTTAAATACTACTTATCGATTTGTGAGAAGCTGCATTATTGAAAGAAAGCTCTAGTCCATATTTGTACTCTGTAGTTAGGATGAATAATTTGCCTCGTCTGCGAGAAAAGGTCGATGATGTGTTTTCCATCTATCATTGGCAGCTAAAGCAGCTCGGCTCGCGTCTCGATTTTTCAGCAAAGCACACTGTAGCCGGGACAAAGGAGGGAGAAAACGGACCTCCTCACCGAAGCCGCACGCGCTCGTTATACATGGCGTGTACGTCCGGTGGCCGCGTCATGTGTGTGGCCCCTCCGTAGCCTCCGGCGGTAGTCTTCCTTTCCTCGGCAAGCTGTCGCAGCTCGTATCCTAGTCGATTCCCGGACAGAAGTCAGCCCGGGGCGAAGGAGGTACAAAGGCCCTCTAACCGATCGGCGCAATATTTTGACAATGCTCCCGAGAAAGCCGCCCGCAGAACGCGCGCGCACGCGCAGCGGGCGAGGCGGCGGTATTAAAAAAGCGGCGGGCCGCTATTTTCATTGCGGGATGACGCATCCCACGGAGGCGGATGATAGACCGCCGCGGCGCGGGCTTTTCTCCGAGGGCCGGTGCTCGAAAGCGCGCCGAACCGCGAGAGGAGGGGCCGCATTGTGCGGCGCATCGGTCCCAAGGCAGGTACGGAGACACGGGCAAATGTCGTGTCTTTCCACTGCGACGGAGACTGGATGGGGTGTGTGTATAACCAGCTAGGCGAACCTCCCCTCGTCCCTAGCCACAATGGCTTGTTGCCATTGTTTACGTAATCCTATTATTCCGCATTGTGCGGACCTCAAGAAAGGTCTGCTCGGCGCAGCGGCTCTCAGCCGGCGGCTCGCGCGGCTCCTCTGCCGGCCGGGCTCGAGCCGGGAGGGCCCCGAGTGGATTGAGCTCCCGCGCAGGTATGTTGAGAAAACACGTAAAGTACTGTGCGCCGCCGCAAAACGTCCACGGGGGTAGATATAATCAAGGGCTGAAAAGATCGAGCGCCATTGTTGCCGATTTCCTCTGCTACCGTCGCTTTCGGTCGCTTTTCTTGCGGCACCACCCGTATGGAGCCTCGTTGTGCAGCAGCGGTTGCGTTGGGAAACTGTCCGCCCAGAGAGCATCGGGTGACAACCTCCCGTTTCGGTAAATCGAGACTCGCCATGAAATTCGAAGCCAGGAATGTTTATTTATCGACTCTCGATTGCGGTTAACTTTCTGTTTGTCGAAGGTGGCCGCAAAATTTCGAGGCATCATTAATCATTTCCGTAAACTGTTATTTCAGTCGAGGAACTTTTCGAGCCGCGCTAAAAAAGCCCATCACTTGGCTGGCAGATCTAGCAATTGAATGACTGACTTTATAAATAGGTGAATCGCGAACGATTATGTACAATCGGGAAAGTGCGCAGTTTTGAAAGCGCAGCTCGTTATTTCCCTCGTGAAAAGGTCGGGCAGACCTTTCTTGAAAGGTTTCATTGTTGCCCCGGAAAATGTACTTTCGGCGTAACTCGGGAGGCTGGAGAATCGCATTCCTCCTCGAATTTCGAATGGCCGGCAGTATTGATGAACCGATAAGCCGCGGCGGCGGCTTCCGGCTGCAAAAACTACTCCCACATCCTGGGCGCACGTTGTTCCTGCTGAATTATTTCGTTAGAGAGCGAGCTGGCGCCTCGGGCCTGTTGGACTTTTCGCTCTCAGGAGATTTCGCCGCGTGCGTGTAATGCGCTCGGGTTTGCGCAGCGCACATATACGCGGATGCACCGAGCAAAGACGAGCTTCCGCTCTCGAAATACTGCGCTTCCGCCCCGGGCTTTGGAGGCGGCCGCCAGCTGTCGAGCGTAGCCGCCGCCGGCTAGAAAACTGTCGTGTCGTGTCCTGTCTTGTTCCTTTCGCTTCTCCGCTTTTTTTCCGTGTCGCGTGCAGTGTGTGCGGGGCTCCGCATCTCTCGCGTCGATCGCGTGTTTACGCGCGCCTGCTTTTTTCGGCTTTTGGGGGAGAGGAGCGGACCGCTTGGGAAGGAATTCACGTTCCGTCGAGCGGCGGCTCAGGTGGACGAAAAATCGAATTTCTAATTTCGGATTTCTTTCTCTCCGTCTGCTGTCGCATTGCCTTTTCTCCTCCTACTTCTTCGCTGCTTCCTTTCTTCGACAAACTGGATTAGTATTCAGGTACACTTTTCTATTTCTGCTGCACTGCTTTGTGAGGAGTATCTAATTTTTTTTCTCATTCGACGTTTTTTCGGTACTTTGGATGGTATTTGGGTCCCGTTTGTCGCGCGGCGGCTGAGCTCTTATTGTAAAGGGAGGCTTTTTGAAGCGCGATGTGCAGGAAAAGTACTATTTTGGGAGCTCTCGGTGAAACGTTTCTTAAGCCCTAGCTATATGGCCTATTGAAATAACGAATTTTTGGAAAGCCCCTTTGATTTGTTGCTATTTTTAAAAGATCTCTTGCTTGATTGAGAAAAAATAAATACTGCTATATTTTCGAAAAAGTACAATTTAATTTGAATAAAGTGTATGAAACAAAGTTGTTATGAAAAGTTTGTTTTTACTACAAATTAAAAATCAAGTTCACAGTATTAAATATACGGACTTTACGTTAAATATATTTCCATCTGTTCTTAAAAAATAAGAAAGGACAGTATTTATTTACGTAACAAGACAACGATACATCTTTGAAAAATCCACAAATGACAACGGAATGCGCCGTTTAGGGTATTCGGAACAAAAGGAAGAGAAAAGGTGGAAAGCTGCAAAAACGGTAATCGATCATTCAAAGTTGCACACGTCCTAGTATGTGCATTCGATTCGAGTTCTCAATATGCTTTGGAAACTTCAATTCTCGACTACCTTCATCAGTTTCATTCATCTCGGAAGCTTCAAAAACTCTGGCTCGGTTTTACGCGGTGCGGTGTGCTGAGGTCTCGGCTGAGGTACAGCAACAATGACAGCGCGGTTTTAGCTCGACAAAAAGGGAGAAGAGCAGCACCGGTGAGGAGATTCGAATAAGATTGAGAGTCGAAAAGCGGAGAAAATTGCTGAAACCCGCGTCAATTCACTCGGTAAAGACCATAAAATGTATTTTACAGACGTTGTAGTTTTAACAGAATTGCTACTACAGCAGTTTAAAGGTTAATTTCAATAGCCCAAGTAAATTAAATTGAAAATTTTGAATAGCGTTAGCAGTTTAATTGGTTTGCCTTTATGGATAAATAAATATTATAATAAAAGCAATAAATTTGTTATGCATAGACTATGATGACAAGTTTGTAATTGTTTAATTAATATTTGATTACTCGTTGGCTTAATTATAGTCCTAATTTTTTTTACATCATAATCTAATTATTATTATTTAGCTAGCAATTTTTTCTTACTCATATTTTTGAATATTACCAAAAGTAAATAAAAGTTACTTATGTTTTCCTAAAAATCAAGGAAGGGGTGGGGGACGAGGATCTACAGTTTAAGCTTAGTCACCTGTCCACCAGAGTGCGTCCTCTTACAGTACATCGATTTTTGAATGTTCCCCTGCCGTTAGCCAAATTGAATTTAGTTGATCAAATAAGAAAAAAGAGAAAAAACAATCATGGTACAGGAAAGTTGGTCGGCGACAGCTAGGCACACAATCGCAAGTCGAGATTTTAATCAAAGTTTCGCCGGTGCAGCGGCAGATTTTCGAGCGCACTGCTCGTATGTGTATCCATCCCCGAACTCGACTCGTCTGTCTCGGTTTTTCCCTCGCGGTTCGCCGGGCTCTTTGAAAATGCACGAGCGGAGAGAGAGAGAGAGAGAGGGAGTTGGTCGCTCCCGCGGGCATCATGCGAAATTAATAATGTACAAATATACGTGCATGGAGGGGAAACTGCGCGCGCCAGAAACGGGCCAGAAGGAGGGCGGCTAAAGTCAGGAATTAGACTCTGTGTGACTTGGCGCTCTCCATTGTATCGGTTCGAAATTGTAAAAGTTGGTTAATTTTGCAGGCTGTGCAATCAGCGCTTTAGTTCCGGGCTCGGCAGCAACGACTTTACTTTCTTTTTCCGATTTTCGCGCACCTTTTTATTTTCATTCTGGCTCCTTTAATTATTCGCACTTTTGTCTAGGTAACTAGGCGGCGAGCTTTTTGCCGTTTATCGAGCGTCGCTCCGCCATTATATTGTTATTCTTTTTTTTTTGTTAATTATTTACGGATCGTTTGAGGGCGAAGCTTAACGAAGATAAGTGAGATTTTTATTGGAAAGGCGGACTGGACAGGGCAGCCACGCGGGACTGATAAATTCTAATAAAGAGAGTCAAAGTAAAGCAGACGTGGAAATGGCAGATGCCGAAATACCGGTATTTGTCTCCTTTTCGTGTGCAGTAGCAATGTTTTTAAACAGCGATGTCCTAATACAGTTCGATCAGGGTAGTCACCAAGATAAATTGCTGCTGCAACTTGAGGATGATTCACGTTTCACGATTATCTTTTCCATTCTTATGTTTTCTAATTTACAATATACTATTCGACTGTATTTGTAATTTAAGAAAATTTATATTAATTTAATTTATATTTAAATATTCAATTGTATAATAAAGTCATAAATAAGTATATGCGATAAGTAAGATTTTAAATTCAGTTTTCAAATTTGTTCGTTCTATTTTGAAAACATTAAATATTTGCATTGGAAATTATTGTAATTATTATTATATAATTTATAAACTTCAAATCCTTAATTATACAATGCACCCAGGAAGAAAGCATCATTTAATTTATTTCAGAACTAATTCATAATATTGCGATCCCAACATTCAGTGGATCTGTTACCAATATTGTTCGTTAATTATGTCGGGGCAAAGCATTCATTAACGATACAATGGAAAGGAAGGTTCGGTTCAGCTTTAGAATATTAGATCGCGGAAAAGACGAAAGTTGCTCATAAATAAGAAAGTCAGCCGACACCTAATAACAGTCAGGAGCGGTTCATTAACCCCAGAAGCCCGTCAAATCTCGACGACACTCTGTAATTCACGCACACATTAAGCAAGCAAGTCCAACAGCGGCCGATTCATTATGCAGGAGAGGGCCGATCTAAAACGAAAATTAGTACCCGCATTACGCTCTCTGTGCCTTGCGTACGGAGAGACAAAGTGCTCCTCTTATCTCGGCACGCGGCGGTCGCGTGTATAAATAACGGGGGGCTGGCTCGTCGGGGGAGTCTCCTCGCGTCGGTCCGGCGCATCTCTCTTTGTGGCCGGGATTCGTACGATCGGACACGTGAGTCACTGCTCGCGCCCCCTTCGACTCGAAGGAGAGCGAGGGGTGCGTTTTTTGCCCATAGTGCCAGAGGAATGTAAAGAAGCCCCGGATGATTATTAAAACTTGCCCGGGGATTTATTATTGAGCGTGATGGCGCGAGGAGGATGTTCAAATTTGTGCTGAGCTTTGTCGTGGGGGAGTAAATTCGATGGGGGTAGACGTACATTTGTTACGAACTTTGCGTCTAATTCCTGGGGTGTACGAAGTTTTTTCTGCAGCTGTGCTTAAGTGCCCTCATATAAAAAGTATGGAAGTAAATCTTTTTTTGCTTTTCAGATGCGGATGTTTATTCGAAAGTCATTGACGGAGATAATAAGAATTTGTTTACAACAATTAATTTAATGCAGGTTATTTTCCAAAAAGAAAATCCAATAAATATATAACGTTAAAAGATTTTTAAACAGAGGAACAAAAAGCTATTGCGATGAAATTATCAAATTAACACAATGCATAATTTACAAAAGCATGCCATAAACTAGAAGTGAATGTATGTTTGTAAAAAGTTTAAAAACTGCCGAATAAAACGCATTGAATTCGTTGAAAACACAACGCGACACTTTGTAAAGGCCTACTGCTTCGCGCGTAAAGGGCAGGGACTGCCACTTAAAACTTTCCCGCTGCCAAAAGTCAAAGCAAGTTACACCCTCCGAAACGAGTGTAACGTTCAGGGGAGAAGGACTGCGAGTGCAGCGGGCTTACACAGTTTCTTAATGGGCCGATTTCGGGGCTGAATCGCCCTGCCCCGTGCATCCTCTCATATTTACGTCGCGGAGTATACGGCTTACATCCCCTTTACGAGCGCGGCAGATACGCGATACCGTAAGCCGATGCCCTCTTCTCCCCCGTGATTACAAAATGCACGTAAATGCGCGAGCATACACGCGGGATAAAGAGTGCCGGCACCCTTCTCGAACACTTGGCGATCCCGATTGTTCACCGGGATTTCAGCTCTGTTTACACGTGGACGTCCTCAAATCCGGAGTCACCGAAATCACCGGCTGAGCAATGGGGGGACTGCCCCGGAAAAATGGACTTATCGCACTAACCGAGGGGTCAAAATGATTTATCGCCTGGCTTTTCGAGGCGTAAGGCGAAACCGTCTATGCGCGTCGATAGGAAGATTAAATTTTCCGACGAGTGGGGAAAGTACCGCTTTTTGCGGTCTTTTTTTTTTTTATTTTGCTCTTTTCGCTGGAAGGGAAGAATACAAAGTGCATGTTTATGCTGTCTTATGTGCGCGAGGGAGAAACTTTCTACGTTCTAATTTAGTAGTCAAAAATGAAAATTTTGTGAAATATAGTTAGTAATATACCTAAAACGCTTTTAATTTATGAGATTTGTAAGAAATGTCTCGACGTTTAGGGCAAGTTGTGTAATTTAAAATTTGAAATATATGGTTCGCTTCGGATTACTATATTGATTTCAAAATTTTACGTATGTGAAAATATGTTTTAAATATCTTTAACTGTTTTAAATAATATATATAAAACAAGATGAATTTGAACTAAAAACTGAAAAATAATATATCTGCATAATCAGATCTGTAAAAGGTTTCGGAAAGTTATAAAGACAACCATTAATAATCCAGTTTTATTTTTTATTTGAAAAAATATGCAATTTTACAATTTCACTTCATTAATATTACAAAATACAAACTTATATATAACGATGAAAAAAAAGAATTCAACAATTTCTTCAAAAGTCTTTTTTCTTCATCTGTAAAAATCATTCATTCATTACATTATTACTGAAAAATTGTCGACATTTGAGGGAGCCGTTAACCAATGAGTCTTGTTAACGGCAAAAATTTCGTAACTCATCTACATTGACAAATCATGTTCGATATGACTTAAAAAGCCGTAAAGTGAAATAAGAAACCAAGTCGAAAATACTTTCGAAGAAACTCATCAGTTAAATACTTCCTCAAAAGAGGCAATATTTCAATCAGAGTAGAGAAGGAGTATCACTTGTGTCACAAAAGACACGTTTGTGTAGACGCGTCTTGAATCCAATTTACGGGAAATGCGCGCGACCGTCGGGGAATTTTTAGAAAGCCCGAAAAATAACGACTCCCGTAGATGCATTGATTCTATACATATATATAGTCCCGTAGATGCACAGATTCTATATATATCTTTGATCATAGTAGACCCATTATAAAATTTTAATATTTTATGGACATTTATAATTATTATTTAATATGATTTTTAATAATTGAATTTTTTTAAATGCCTTCAGAAATTTGTACAATTTTCACGTGTATTATAACAAAGTCTTTGTTTTTTTTTTTTTTTATTAAAGATGACGCTTATGCATTATTGCGTTAATCCCAGAAATAATATTCTTCATAAAAAACATTCAATATAACTTTTCTTATAAATTATCTTTCAATCTTGAATTCAATATTTATAGATTATAAGATTTATTTTTCGCATCGTTTAAATTGCAAGTATACCAAAGTTACATTAGACCTTTTAAAACTTGCCTTAAAATAAGTTCTCATCTATATATATATGTATTGAAAGCACTTAAAGCTTTTACGCTGATGATGAAATTTTAATGGCTCAGAACTCATTTACTCGGCAGACATCTTTATATTTACAACGAAAAACTGAAAGAAATATAACTTTCTGTATATATTGGTACAACACACTGGTTAGGTCGGCTTTCCAATATGGACTTTGAAATTTGCAATTTAATTTCAATCCAATCATCTACCGATATCTGACCGTATGATATCAAACTAAAAAATTTGTTTTCAAGAATTTAATTACTCGAGTGCACTCGATTAATAAAGATTTTATCGGAAAAATATTGTATACAGCCTGAAAAACAAAGTTCGATTGAAAAATATTTACATTGTATATTTCGAGCGTCGATTTTAAATGTTATATTCGCTGATATTGACGCCTGATTGACAATATTTTTCACGAAAGAAAACTTATCCAATTTTCGTCGAGTAATAAAAATATTGCTTCGCCTCTGAAAAGAGCATAGAAAAAAAAGATTTCTAGCCCGCTCGCAGCATCGCGCGGATCGATTTATCCGCATCGCAAAAAGAGGCCTGCGAATTTTCGATATAGTAATTCCGTTAACATATCGGTCAGTGCCTCGATGACACGGGAGTTATGGCTTCGATCGATCATCGACGCTGAGTAGCCGCTCGCGCGCGGCCGATAAAAGTCTCCTCTTCTTCTCGCGGCTACTCTCTTATCCGCCGTAATCAGCCTAACGGTATCTTTCCCTCTCTCACTCTATGGGAATGCGCGGCTAAAGGTCGCGCGCGGAAAGTATTTCATATGTGTGCGCGCCGCGCATTTATCTTCGAGGCCTCGAATTGTTAGGAATTTCCTCGACAAGGAGAGAGAGAGAGAGAGAGAGAGAGAGAGAGAGAGAAAGAGAAAGAGAGTCGCAGTGTGTTTATAGGTTTTAGGACTTTGACTGGTAATGTGTATATTCTACTTTCCAACCAGCATCGCGTGACAGTTCCGCTCGTTATGGCAGCGCTTATTATGCATCTTCTGTTTTTCATTTTAGTCGTTTTTACCCGTAGTTTCGATTATTACTGTAATCTCTATTATTGCAAGTTCGCCTTGAGTGCGTTTGAGAAAACGGTCCGAATGAATATGTAACCGTTCGGTTAACAACTGTATGCGTTCTTTTTTTGGGCTTTTTACTTTCAGCGCGGCAGGAATAAGTTCGAATCGCATATCGGTAAACTGAAATTTATGCTTGAGAAATTTTACTGCGAATTGGTTTTGCTTGCCGTTGGTTTTAATGATAAATATTCCATTCGAGAAAAACAATCGGTCTGGCGGAGATTAATTGACTTAGCATAAAGGCAAAATTTATAGATATTAATGATGCGTTATTAATTATCGGATTGATAGAACCTTTTACTTGTTTACAATATTTTGAACTGCGATTTTAAAAGTAAAAAAATACTTACTTTTCGTAGACACTTTTATAATTATTTTTAAAACAATTTTCAGAATTTTTCTTTTTTCTTTTTTTAAAAAAAATAGTCCTCTCTTTTTCCCTGAGCTTTTTTGTACTACACTGAGCTCAACATTTGTGATTATAGCGTTATGTTTAATAATAGAGTATTCTTAAAAATAATTTATGGCAAATCCTTCATATCATTTCCTGATGATATTCTTATTTTTATAATGTGTAATTTGTGTACCAATTATTATCATAATATTCACCCCAAAAAATAAGTACAATAAAGTATCAGTAATATCATAATACAAATCTTCTATTTACAATTTTTTGCGTTTTAAATGGTACTCGCGTTTTCAAAAATTTAAATAAAAATTTTTATCGTAAAAGTGTTTGATTTATAAACTTTATACATATTCTAATTATGTAAAAAATCGCAGTAATCATGAAATTTTTGATAACAATATCGAAAAAAGAATTCGTAAATCGATAAGTCTGGAAAAACTCCCTTCCTCTAACTATCTCAATAAACTTATCGAGCTTATCGAGTTACTTTTTTTTCCGAAGAAAGCTCAGTCCGTAAAAATTTTCTTCGTCAAAAAGACTAAGGAAAAAGGGAACACAGTGCTCCCATCTCGTAATTTTCCCACGTCTACTTTCTCAAGAATCTTCTGCATCCCGTGAAAGTAAAATCTCGCTCTCCTCGTAAAAACAGAAGCGTAGAGAATCTGCGTGCCGACGTTGAAACCTAGGATTACACCAAGAAAAATAGTTCGGATAATGATAGAAGATATTTTAGCTGCGATAACTAATTCTACCTTTTTTACGATGGTTCTATTTTAGCAGCCACTTATAAAGTGTTTTTACTAACAATATTAATTAATCGATATTATACTTTTTTTCATCGTAGTTTTAAGCTTTACAAATAACTTTATTCATTTGCCTTTATAACGAGAAAGATCTTACTAGTAATTTAAGCAGAATTCTGCGATTTTAGTTTTTCCATAATACCTGCTCAAGCGGTTTCAGCATTAATCGGCGCTGTTTCAGGGGGCTCGTCCGTTTCCTGCTTACCTCCCTCCCCGGGGCTTATTTGCACGAGCGGGACGTCGTTCTTGCAGTTGTCGGGGACTGGGGGCACGAGCCGCTGGTTCACGAGGCCGAGCCACACCATGGAGACGACGAGGGTGAGGCCGGTGATGCCGAAGGTGTGGTAGATGCCCAGCCGCGTGTAAATCAGGCTCATGAAGACGGGGCCCATGACGCGGGAGGCGCAGCCCGCCCCAGTTATCAGGCCCATCCAGACGCCCTGGGGCCGCGGGCCCAGCACCTTGCTGAGGATCGTCTGGACGAGCGTCACTCCCAGCGGGTAGCCGATCGTCGTGAATCCGTACCCGATCACGAACTGTTCCACCGTCATCCGGGGCGTGTAACGGCACCATTCCTGCGAGCTCGGACAGCCCAGCTTCGGCTGGCCCGTTTCGGCGTCTAGCGTCTCGTTGTTGTACGCTGAGGGAAATTTTACGGTTACGCCGGCTTTTTTCAAACACTTCGAGGAAATCTTTTCATTAGCATTGTAAATTTTATTCACATTGAAGAGCAAACTGTTAGGGTTTTTTATTTGCTAAAATATCAAGTAATTAGTTTTTGTAATTGTATCGAGAAACTAGGAGCCAACCTTTGCACTGTTTAAAGATTTGGTAAAGAGTGTAATATTTAAATAACTTTTAATTAACTTTCTTTAATTAAATAGAAGCCTATAATTTTGGATGGACATTAGGTAAATGAAAAAACTTTAGATGTATAAAAGTAGACGAAAGTAAAAAAGGTAAAAGAAAGAATTTTATCATAGAAATGGTGAATATTTAACATTCCTACGAAGTAACACGACTCTTTCTCCCTTTAAAAGAGAAATTTATATCTGAAGGAAATGGTAAAACCTATCTTAAATTACCATGATACGACGCTTCCTAACAGGCTGCTAAATAAATTGGGAAACTGATCAGATTTTTTAATTGACGGACACACGGCCTCTCTTTAACCAAATTTCAGATTCCCGGTATAAGGGGGAGAGAGTCAACCTTGCCGCGATATCGAACGCGTTTGTGTGCGTTCGAACGACGGTAGAGCGATCTTATCAATGCTAAGTTCAAAGTCTGGCGGGACCATCAGTTATACATATTCATGGATAAATCGGGTATCACTCCCTTCTGCATATTGATCAGGGGATAGAAACCCATAAGAGCGTCATAATCGAGCCGAAAATCGAGCTACCGTAGCGAAACAGGTTTTGCCGATCGCAGAAGAGACTTTTATTTCTTTTTAATTTGTCGGAAAAACTTTTCTGTATCATGAATTATCTGTTGAAAGAAGAAGATTAATTTGACGTGTGACAAAATATTGACTATGTAGTTAAATTAAAATTGAGTTTATTACCAAGAGTTTCTTTTCTCTTGAAAAAGTTGATTTGACACCAATGAATTCTGTTACTTTTTTATGCAGTATAATTAAATAATTGCCTTTTAATACTCGGTATTTACGGTCATAAATCTTTTCACAGACATCGGTTAAATAAATATAACGAATATCCTGAGGGCATAAAAATAATTAAAATTTCTACTAAGTAAGTACATAGCATCCTGTTCAATCGATTATGGCTGAAAACAGTTAAAATGCCGATATTTTTGAAGCGTCAATTAAACATATCGCTGTGAAAATAAGAAATGCCATAAACACTTTTGCTAAACTCTGGCTGATTTTCCCATAGAATATCTCTTACTGAAATACAAGGTGAGCTCTCGGTGGGGATTGCACGCACTTTCTGCGAGTCGAACGGTCGACGGTACGACATAAAAAGCTAAAAGTTTCAAAGTCAACACAAAACCTTTTACTGCGTAACAGTGCATGCGGCAACTCCCGTTGCTGGCAACCGCAAAAGGAAGAAAAAAATGCAGAGTACAGGAGCCAAGGACCGCGTTAAAAAAATTAATATAATTTGTGGCAAGCGTGGGAGGGAGCCGTATAAATAAACAAAGAAAGAGAGAAAATGCTTACGTCCAAGTTCAGCGATGAGCGGCGGATCGGGCCCCCAAGGAATGCAAATGACTCGGCCGACTACCATGAAGAAGAAGCCACCCCAGAGCATAACTCGTCGCTCGTCGAACCTTTAAAAACAATCAAGCGCCTCGGGTGAGATTGGTTGTGCCGTTAGGCGGCTTTTCGCGAAAAGCGGCGGTGAAATCACCTCTTGCAGAGTGGCCCTATCAGGATGAACATGGCGCAGGCGACCGCAGCCCCGACGCTCATTAGAAGTCCCATGTACAGGACTGACTGCTTGCTGTCCCAGGCGAATTGATCCATCGTCAGCGACGTTCCCAGCCTGCGAAATCCAGACAGGAATTAAGATACAGTCGCTTTCAGAACTCCTGCGTTTTCGCTCCTTTTCACCGACGGAGCATCTTTTATTGTTTATTGCCCAGGTAATTTTTTCTCCTACGGTAAATTCTGATGCTTACGAGCCTAATAAAATTCATGATTTATTGCTTTTATACGTTATATTACATCTTACAAATTTATGCTTTAATATTCATTGGTTAGACATATTATGCTCAACAATTGGACAACGCTATTCTTACTATTGAACTTGATTGTTAAAAGTGTTAATTGCGTTTAATTGTGCATGGCGTTATTCATGCCTTAGCGCTTAATATTCGAAAACTATAATCCCAGCTTAAATAAAGTGGGAATAAATCATCATTATCCGCGTAATTACATCGTTATCGTATCCATTACACTCGAGATAATAAGTGCATAAGCATGAATAATTTTGGCGAAAGAGGAGAAAACAAGCTCCTCGGCAAAAGGTAATAAGTAAGTTCGAATAAGTAAGGAAGAGCTCATATATTTATATTTACGTTTCCAGGAGCACGAAGTTGAAAACTAATACAAAGAAGGCGCATATTAAGGTCCAGACCGCCAGGTAATCCGGTTTCATGGATTTCCAGGTCTCCTTCTCTGGTGGCGGCGGTGGCGAACCGAGAAAAAGAAGCACTTGTAAATACAAACTAGTCTCCTCTTGCACTCATATCTGTAGGTAGGCATAAAGTATGCGCGGCGGCGAGAATCTTTTTGCCCTCTCGAGGCTATATGAATAAATGATCGAGATTATACCGGATGCTTTTCCCTGATCCCGCATAGCTTCTCTCGCGGCGATCTTGTGCTCTTTAAAACTCCAGGGCAGAAAAAGAGCGAAATTGAGTATTCCCATAAGTACGTTGATCCAGCCGGCCGCTGTGTACATATTCATTGGTAGTCCCATTACGGTTAAGCCCTTGTCTCCTAAAGGAGTTACGGCCATTTGCAACCCCGGTCCTATAACGAAACCAAGCACCTGAAATTGTTTTTGCAGAGAAAAATCTCTAATTAGCTGCCTGTGTGTGCACTGCCTTGGGTACTGCGCCAATTGTTATCATTTCCTTTTAACGCTTTTTTCTCCTCGACAAAGGGCCACTCTTAAGCTGAATTATTAAAACTTTTGCCTTTCCTTGTTGCAGCCATATGCAGATTAAAGTCATTCATTTATTTACTTCTTTGATGGGCAAAGACTTTAAAAGTTTCCCCATTTCTTGATTACATTTACAAACCGAGAAGAGTATCAAACCGAAACGTTGAATTTAATTAAAAATTTGTCAGCAAGTTAAATGCAAGAAAATTAATAGGTCGTTTTCGTTTGACAAAACTTTAGTAAAGCAGAAATAAATAAGCAGTAAAAGTAAATGAAATTCCGACTGCAATTTGAAATGATTTATTATTAAAAATTTTAATAATCACCAAAGTCAGTAGAATTTTTACTAGCTTTTTAGACTGTGGAAAAATATCGATATCTGCAGTGTATTGAATAAATTTAAGCGAAATAAAGTTATGTAGTTGAAGAAATTTTGCGAAGGAAGCCAAGGCAGGAGTCCGCAGATAAAGCATTTTCTTTTATAAAGACGAAAATAGTAATTTCCAAGTTAAGAGCCGCGAGTCTCATTCTCCCGGCGCAATTTAAATATTTGAATATTATCTCTCAAATCGGGCGTGCAAAGCCAGGAGGCAGAAAAGAAAGGCAAAAAGGCGATGCGAGAAGCCAAGCGGGACTGGCTGCGAGCGAGTAAGAGAGAAAAAAGGAAATTCGAGAATATCTTCCTCTGCAGTTTTTCGGTGACACAAAGTACGAATTACCTGGGCGAGGGAAACCATGGAGACGGCCTGCGTCCTCTCGGATAGCTTGGTGGCGGCCGACAGATAAGAGCGCGCCACCGCGATGTTTGCTGGAAAAGGCGCGGGCAAAACAGAAAAACAAATAAGCGCAACGCTCCTTTCTTAAATACCGCGAAAGATATAACGACGCGGAACGGGAAAATAAGGCAAAAAGGACGCTGAGGTTGGTCTTGTTGTCGAGACTTCTCTCTCTCATTCTCTTACCTTTCTTTCGATTCTTGAGCTTTCTTTTAAAGCTGGAGATTTTCAATGTTATGGATGCTGGGAAGCGGAAAGGAAAATGGAACGTCAGAAGTTAAATGGGTTGGTAAGAGGTTTTAAAAAAGTGATTTTTAACTTTAATATTTTCAGAATCATTTCTAAAAACAATTTACCGAAACGATACGTGAAAATGATTTCAATAGAAAATGATAAAATGCAAATTGTTTGATTATTAAAATGCGAGTAGGTTTGTACCCGAGCTGACGCCGACGAGGAACCTGGAGGCGATGATGACAGTCTTGTGATCCCCGGGCAAAACCTCGACGGCGCTGTAGATGGTGGATGAGACGGTGAAGAGGGCGAGAGTCACGAGCAGCGGCAGCCTGACGGAGCCGCGTCGATTGCCCCACCAGCCGACCAGCGGCGAGAACAGCATCTGACCCAAAGGATTGGCCGCAACGACGTAGCCCATAAATTCCTTGTCCGTCGAGTGGTCCAGCTGCAAAATTTGCCGCGCGCCCAGACTTAATATTTCAAGTTCGATCCTCGTAAATTCGCCGCCTTTGTTTATCCCTCTCCCTGCCCCCTTATCCTAGCAGTTTTTGGTCAACTTTTTGCTCGCGACTGAAAACAAATCGGGGGATGTACGGGGAGATTCCAGACTCCATCCGGAGAGAAAGATGGCTAGCTCGAGAGCGACTCTTTTTTCTCCTTAAAGGGGGCTCGGGAATCTCATCAGTCCTCTCTCCTTCTCTCTCCTTCTCTCTCTTTATCTTTCCTCGCTCCGCGCGCAGCTTAAAGCGAAAGAGAGAGATTCGCAGTCGAGAAATCGTCGCTTCCTTTGGATTTCCGAGGGAACTGCTTTTTTTTACTCGGCCTCGGTTTTTCGCTCTGCTTTCAAACCTTTCGCCGGAGAATTTTAATTCAATACATTAGAGACGCAAAAAGCAGGCTCGATGCTGAATTTATTGCGCCGATTCTTTTTCGCGAATCCAGTGCACTTATTTGTACGAGCTGCGCATTTTTGTAAAACGCTGAATTAACGCCATTTTAAGCATTGGCAATTTTGTCTAAAAACCTGCTGCAAGGACACGCGAAATTACAAAAAACCATCAGAATTTCATGTCGCCTCGTACAATAAAAAGCATCTGTGCGTATAACTTTCGAAGAAATTCTCTTCCAGAATTAACGAGCGCGAAAACTAAGGCACTAAAGCCTCTCCGTGGAATAAAACTTTCAAGTGCGGTTACCTTATGTAAATAGGGCCAGACTCCAGTCAAGATGATGCTAAATCCCAGAGACATCAGAAACATGGTGAAGTAAATAACGTAGATGCTCCTGAAACGCTCCGATCGCTCAGCGACCGTCTCCAGATCGTCGTCCATGGCAGGAGGACCTTGCCGCCTATTCAAAGAAACAACAAAGTTTGTTTATCGTTCCAAATGCATGGAATCACTGCTTAAAGAAAATTTAATGAATATTTCTGCAGAGGCGGATGCTTTCAGAGTTACGCGAGTCATGTGTAGTTTGTAAAACAACGCTGCGTTTGTATTTCATAATTCAGCTGCTTTCTTCTTGGTAAGTGTAGCTTTAAAAGTTTACTTACTTGTTGCACTATCCAGCTCGAGTCAACGTAAAGAAAAAAAACATTAAAAAGTTCTTAGTAATTTCAGTAAATCAAGAAACTATAAAATTAATCTAGCGTGAATAGCGAGGTAAATAGTCCAGTTTTTTAAAATACTCATGCATTCTTTTACGACAAACGTAATGTTGTCAGAGTCACGATTTTTGACAAATCAAAGTGCTTTATCGATATAATATAATTATGAATACATATTGAAAATTACATTTGAAATCTTTCTTCGTTTTTATTTATAAGATGAAATTTTCAAGAACCATTATTCAGTTAAATTATTAGGAAACATTTTTTTTTTACACTAAGCAAAAAAATTATTAAAAAAATGAAACAACAGCAAATGATGCTTCCTCGGGCTGCAACGCTATCGTTATATCACGAATGCTGCAATCTCATTTGTCACCTTGACACTGGTCGAGCGTAATGCCAATGAATTTAAGAGAGCTGCAGATAAAAAAAAAACCGCTTCCAAGTCGTTCAAGGATGCCCCGTCCAGTCATAAAACGACTCAGAAAAGCGAGCGGGCTTGAATCACGTAGACGCGCGCCGAGCGCCGAAACGTCGCCAGCGCGTAAAAGAAGCTCGTAAAAGGGCCCCGTTCGGCTGCGAACAATATCTTAGCAAAAAGAACAAGCCCAGATGATACTGCGGGACGCTACACATGTGGGCCACTCAAAATTATTCTAAACGTCGGACTGGAGCTTCATAATTTTATTAAGTTTTTATGGATTACGGATTAGACGGCCGAGAGCCAAAAAGGACTTTTAATTGCTTTTTCAAAGAAGGTTTTTAATTATTGTCAAACTTCTTTTCTTTTTTCACTTTTATCTGTCAGTCGACGAATTTCATAAAATCAAATATAGTTCTTCGAAATCAGTTCTCGCGTACAAAATTAATTTTATTGATTTGTGAATAGTAGAGTTCTTTTACTCGTCAAAAATCCTAAGTTTTTTATTTGCTTTTACTCCTCGACCTGGATTTAAATTGTTTGTAGTATTTTAGTGCTTTCAATTTTTCGCTTTGAGCTTCGGCACTGCGCTCAAATGAATTTATGCCCTAGTTAGCCTTAATTTTAAAAGATATACGTTTACCACTTAATTATTTAAAAATAAACCAAGTACAACAAAAAATACTCGAAATATTTTTCTTTTTCGCCTCTAAAGTCTGATAAAATTCGCTTCCTTGGCTACCCAGTAGCAACATTTAACACAACTTCTTGCAACGGCGATGTCAGGTACATAAGATTGAAGCGGAGGAAAAGTTGCTACAAAGCTAGGAAAAAAGTAGAAGAAAGAGAATAAAGAAAAGGGCAAAGGTAAGAACCGACCTCCTCCACCAGGACGAGATCTTATGCCAGCAGGTCATCCTCTGGGGACGTTATCGCGTTGCGCTCCGCGTCAAAAGCTCCCCTCGAAGTTGGTCGTCCGTCGCGAGCGGCTGACGGGGCAGTAAAAGGAAAAAAAGACCAGCCGCAGATTCTCCAGCCTCTGTCATAAAAGTCGCTCATCGCAGGCCGATCTCATCTTACCGCTGCTCTCTGCCTTCCTGCAACGAGAATGATTTATTTTTCATTTCTGCGACGACGATATTGATGGTCGGGTATAATTTTGCGGGCCGATTGTTTTGCTTCATTGAATGATTGCTTCGCTCGTGAGTGCACTGTTCTGTGCAAAGTTCAGTAAGAGTTTTTTTTTATTCATTGTGCAATAGTGTACAAGAGTTGTATTGTTAGAACTTTTCGACTTAGAAAGTTAATCCTTTTTACAAATTGAGAAAGAAATGATTTCATTTGATGGGTTTTTTATAAATATATAGTTTATAGTAACTTAGGTGGTAAGTTATGATGAGTCGGCAACCTAGGATTCAATGTTTCCTACAGAAGTTTACATGATTTGAAGTAATTATTGCATAATGTATTATGCATTCATGAAATAGGTATTTGAATTTAAAAATGTTTAGAATCCATTTGACTTGAAGGAAGTTTCAATTTTTTTTAAAAATGCTAATCAAACATTAACAAAGACTTGAAATGTAGCTTTTTTGAAGTCATTTGAATAAATCAACATTTAGCACAGATCTTCCGATATTTAAAAGATTTACGGCCATACTTTAAATCATTTATTATGCAAAATGCAATGACGATAACTACTTCAAGAAAAATTTTAATTACTTATTAAATTATTAAATTATTATATGTTAAAATATATAAAGTTTACTTTATAATTAATTAATAAAGCTGATAATTAATATCCTCGTAATATTTAAAATAAATCTGTAAAAATGTAACTGCGCTCGCCCGTGTTTGATTTCAGCTTTAAAATTCGTACGTCAAAAGTTCATTAAATATTGGCAGAAAATACGGCTTAATATGCAAACGATCGGATACGGATCCATATTCAATATTCATTTTGGTAAATGTAAGTTTATTACCCATATTTTAAAAGTAAATTAATTATTTATTTTCTTACTTATTCAATATAACTTTCGGCACGTGAATAAATTCAATTTTTACACTTCCATATTAATAAAAATATAGAATGTTATATTTTTTCTTCAAACTCTATAAAACCGAGCTATTTCAAGAAATATCATCAAAAATCCATCAGAAAGACTTTGCATTTCAATGTGTTATTCTGCGCAATCCTATAATACGATTTCTAAAAAATATTCCATTTCCTATAAAAAATATTAGAAGAAACGGTTGTTTCAATATAATGCAAATCGACTGCTAGCTCGATCTTGTTTGATTAGTGGAAATAAATAAACTTTAAATTTAAATATATCTATCGTATCCTAATAATATATATTAATGTAATGCATTCAGCGCGAAAACATCTATAGTTGGCTTATCTTTTTCGTTTGCAATTCTTGCATGCGAAACAGTACATTGATAAAATGATAAACATAGAAAAAATTTATATTTAAAATGCTATTCCATTTTTATTAATTCCATTAATGTAATATAAAGACTGTAAAATGGAGATTAAATTATAACTTTAATGCTTTCCCGAACTGATGTACGTCTTCTTTCATTTTGATAATAAGGTTTTTGGAACGAGTTCGTTCATCCTGACGCAGATAAGACTTGCAGTTCGATTTATGTAAACGAATCTGTTGAATATTCGATGCAAACATTTTCAGTAAACTTTGGTGAGAAAAAATATAGTTATTTTAGCATTCGATAAAAATTTTACGAAAGTCTAACATTTTTCCGCTAAAGTCATGTTACCACGTTACTATACTTCCTATTGAACAATACAATTTTTTGAACAATTTAATGCAACCTTGTTTTTAATAATTAAAACGTTTAAGACAATAATGTTTTTAAATTTAATAATTTTTTTTTATTTACTTTTTTAGAGTTTTAGACAACATACTTTGTACTGCTTAAGTCATAGAAAGCTTATTGTTTCGGAAAATATCGGTTTCTAGTGAAAATTATCAAATTTTAAACTTGAATAATGTGAATAATTGAACACAGTTTTGTTGGCATTCAATGCTAGCGATGCATCCACTCAATTGAAGAAAAATTCCGAGAATTTGATCTGTGACCAACCTTTCACCGTGGAATATCGGCGTTACGCGGTGTTAACCCCGTCCACAAGCTAACCCGTCATCTTGCTCTTAAAAGTTTACCTCTGCGGCCGCAAAAAACAGTCAGCATTCAAGTTCAATCGGCGACTCCGCCCGTGATACACTGCGAAGTTTTCGAAATTCTTGAGCAGAACGGAGACAAACAACAAGACAGCAGTCGCCGCGTCATCTACGTCTCTCTCGCTGACTCACTGCTTCTCTTTGAAGTTCTTCTCGGCGAAGAGCTGGCTAGCAGCTGATCGGTAGGCGCGCAGAATTGAATCACGTGCGCTGCAGCCACTCATGCACAGAGAAAACTTGCGCTTTAGCCAGGTATTATACTGGGGCCGCAGGCGCCACAGGTGTCTGCTCCGCGCGAGAAAGAGGAAAGCGGAACGCTACTTTATAAATATCCCACGCGCGCTGACGTTTCTTCTCTTTCACCGAGAACGCGTCCCGAGATAAGGTGCGCGCGTGTTGTCTGCTATTTTTACAGCGGAGAATGCAATCTTCCTCAAGGTCGCGCTGCAGCTTTGTCGCAGGCAAGGTTGCCCGAACGCACCGAAGACGACGCGGAGCGCGACGAAACTGCTGCTCCGTTACTGCGAGGCAAGCAAATCTGGAACGCGATAAGGGAAAGTTCGGATAGCGCGCGATATCGCCCAGACGGAGATAGAGATATCGGTCCGGAGAAAGAGAAAGGAGCCGAATGAATACGACGGAAAGTAGCGCGCGTAAAAAGAGCTCGTGCTCGCGCACCGCGGTAGTCGCAACTACCGCACTGTCTTTCAAGCGAGCGGTCATCGCTCGCCAGTGCAGCTCCGCTTTTTTTTACAAACGATCGCGTGTGTGAGCGGTTCACCTGTCAACATCGAATTCTCTGCGTGTTTGCGCGCCAGAAAATCGCAATCGTGCTTCTTGCGATGAAGGGAAGTAATCGCACACGGGGTAGAGCGCCGATCGTCGTCGACATCACGTGTGCGCCGATTTTGACTTTTTCTATTTCAGCTGCTGATGTGCTGAATGCTGATCCGCTGCAGGAGAGATGCGCGCGAGGGCGATTTGACCGATCGGACGACTTTACGTGAACTGTCGCCACTGTCGGCTGAGGTGAGGTCGTTATGAAAGAAGCTGCAGGTTTGCGGCGCCGCCACGGGATGTCGCTGGTATTCTGTTTTTAATGCAAACTGTCAAAAGTACATTATCTGTTCTGTATATGTATATCGAATAATTTATAAAAATCTGTGATAAATAAAAAATTTATTTAAGAAACCATTACAACTTTTATACCTGATGATTCTCTAAATTATTAAATGTTTATTGAGCTTGAATTTATATTCAAGTTTATACTAATACAGTTAAAAATATATTTTTCATTTATTTGAATTTACCTTTAAATCTACTTTTTTTAAACCTTTTTTGTATAATTCAATGTTAAAATTTTTTTTATGGATTTACGCAATACAGCACTATTGCGATTGTTCGCTGAGAAGCAAGATTTAAACAAAAAATTCGACCACGATTCTTCTGAGGCATTTAGAGGTTTCCGGCTGAATGCATTATTACTGCACATAATATAGAATTCTGAGGGCAGATGTAATAACAACTTATTTCATTGTTGAAGTGTCAATGGCTTCGTTTCCGTTATTATTCAACATCGCAAAGTTGCGTGATTGACTCATGATTTTTATACCTTTGTTTGTACTACGACAAATTGGATTGCATTATCGTCATTGTCAGCTCTTTGCGCAAGGGGTGAAACGATCATCTTCTCAGTTGGCTAATTATACTTATAACTTTATTAAATTTAATAACATAACTTAAACAAACATTTTAGATATATATTTCTAGATTTTAAAAAAGCTTCGTTCCTGCAGTACTATAATTCATAAAGTAGATAGTTGCTTCAAGAGTTTAAAAGTATATATGTATAAGCAGAATCCTAACGCTAAAAAGATATTGAGGCGATTTTAAGTCAAAGTGAGAATTTACAATTTTTTCATCTATAAAAATAGAAAAGTAAATAGAAAAAAAAAATAGTAAGCAAGCTACTTTGTCATATGACGTACATCAGATAAATCTGTTGCTTTCGCACGCTCCATAAATCATCAATGTGCAGTACATAAAGCCCGTCCCTTTTCTCTAGAAATAAAATTTTAGATTATTTCTATTTTATTTGTTTTACTAGTAAAAATAGCCTACATGTGCTTAATATTTTTTCTGAATAATAATGAAAGTGCGATTTGGCGACTGTTTCAAGGGAAATTGTACTTTTGTCTAAATTGATGCTTTCCAATAAGACCCTAGTAACGTCTATCGAGTTTCATTTCTAGCGGCGAAAATTCTGTTCCCTGCGGAAAATGAGAATTAAACTCATTAATTGTACACGTTTAACGATAAATTTGGAGCGAGCCATTTGTTTCTGATCCAGAGACAACAAAGTACTTTTGCTCCTCTAATAAATAGTGATCTAAGCTATAAAACTTGCAATTCGCGTGATGGGAATTTCAGCGCGGCCTCGTTGCGTTTTCAGCCTGAATTCAGGTCACCAAAATCTCTCTAGTGATGTATTGTAACAAGAATTTCAGACGGATTACCTGCAAGAGGAAAATGATGACATTCGAATGAGAAATAGTAGATACATCGTGTTGGTCTACCTTTTCGCATTTAGAAAATATCCATTACTAGTAACAAGTTAGGTACACAATATACAATATGATTTAAAAATTTTCAACTTTCAATAGTTAATATATGTAGTTTATAACTTTAATCTAAATGTAATATAAATATTTCAAAGAGAATTTCATTTAATTGTACACATAAAAAACACAACGCAACAAAGGAGAAATGAAAAGGCAAAACTACAATATAATACTCACTTGGCAAATAAGAAGCTCTAAATAAGCTCTCTGAAAGCTACGGAGCCAAGAAAAACACAATAAACTGCACTTATTATTAATTTAAACTCGCATAGCCTCTCAATTACGGAGGACTTAACTCTGCTGCTCCGTGGGTCAAGCAAGCTCCTTAGCTTAATTACTTGAGCGATAAGAACGCACAGAATCTGAAAAGGTAAGCGTATTACAGCGGCAGCACTCTTGGACTAATATAGCTTCTAAGCGCCACTTTGTCCGCCGTTCCGCGGGTAATAAGCGTCGAGCGGAGCTGCGCAAAAAGACGAAACCCTTGACAAAAGCAAAGATGCTTGGGCGAAGGGCTTCTTTTTTCCGAGTTGCCGCTGCATTTTTTTTGTCGGTCAGCCGGCCGTAGCCGCGTTAAAAGCTTCATTGGTTAACCGGGCTGCGCGCAAGCCGCAACAGGCAACAGGTGTCATCGCCGTTCTCTCTTATGTACACGGGCTTTTTCGGTCGTTCGTCATTTCCGAGGAGGGGTGGAAATTGATTTGCCGCCTCTTTTTGTTCGCTTGGCTCGCTTTTTAATTGCACACTGATTTATACTCGCTTGCTGCGGCTCGATTTATTTTCGGAAGATTTATGGGGTTATTATACGGCGATTAATCATCCTTGATTTTCGGTCTAGGCTGGAATGTTTGAAGAGTGCTTTCTTTGGGAAAATAGCGAAGGGGTTTTTCCTGGACTGTGATTCAGGTAGGAGAATAATTTTTAGGGTTAAGTTCATTAATTGTCAATAATTTGCTTGATTAATTTTCAGAATTGAAAATTGATTGCTTGAAAATTTGATTAAATAATGAATTAATTAAGTAATGGTTCATTGATTCGCTCGAATTTTTCGCTTAATTTTGATTTAAAATTTGAACAAAATTAAAACTTTTAATTAAAAGAGCCAATCTATTTTTACCTTCTAAAATGTAGTTACTTTAGTCATCGTGGCCTTTTTGTTACATTAGAATTTTTATTGAAATTCCAAGCCCACAAAATGTATTGACATGTGACCTTTATAATAGAATAATGCAATTCGAAATAATCTACTTTCAGCGAATTAATCTCGAATGTCCCAAACGCATCAATGTACAGATTGAAAAGTTTCAATCGAGATGGAAGGAGAAAAAGTAAAGAATTAACAAATAAGAAACATAGGGACGTGTATTGTTCATGCACATGTATCGTAAATATATATTGTGCACAATTTAATATTGGTAAAATTTGTAAAAAAATTAATTTTAGACAATTAAAATTCTTATGTACACAACAAAGCAAGGCAAACATATAAAGTTCTCTAATTTTACTAAATCTGATTATTATTTATTATATCCATAGGTTTAAAAAATAAATATTTTTGTAAAGTATATATGTTAAATTTCATAACGTATATATTAAAACATTTTTTTTTAAATATTTGAAATTCGAATTAGAAACGTAATATACGTTTCTAATTCGAATTTCAAAATATACGTTGGTATTCTTGGAATCTGCATTTTCAACGGAAATGGTAAACTCTTGCAGCGTGCTGTGCTCTTCTATATCATTTTCTTTACTTCATGGCTAAACTGTGATCAAAAATATAAGTTACGAATTTGGTAGAATACAAACAGAGTTCTGTTTACCCGGCAAAAACATTTAAAATCAACGAATTTAGACGCAGTTTTGTATTAATAACCTTTGCGTGAGTCATTAGTGTTGGAGTACCGCTAATCTTTTCCCTAGAAATATCAGAAATTATACAAAATGAGTCGAAGAAAGCGCGCAAAGGTAAGATAAATAAGATAACCTATAAGTAAATTGCAGTGAATTTGACATTTACATCGATCAATGAATGATGAAAAAATATTTTTATTAAAATATTGATTTAAATAAATGTTTAGGTTGAGTACAGAGAGATGGAAGAAAAATATAATCAGATAGAAGATGAAAATGTATCTGATAATTCGGAGAAATCAAAGACTGGTCAGGGCACTCCAGAAAAAAAAGTTGCATTTGATACAAAAAAAGATACTGAATCGTCTTCAACACCGTCAGTATCAAAAGTGGAAATAAAAGAAGAAGATGAACAAGAAACTGATCACGAAGATCCACATGGTAGTGACTTTTTGCAATTAACGTATTTCTCTGAAAGAAGAAGATAATACTTATGTGATTTGATCTTTTTACAGTTAAAGAGTTATTACACGGCTTGGAAGGTGCTGCATTCCAAAGTCGATTACCATTTGATAAATTAACTTCAACAGAGGCTGCATGTTTTCCAGACGTTGCAGGAGGGCCGCCTCAAACTCAAAAAGTTTTTCTTCATATCAGGAATAGACTGGTAAGTGCAAATTATTTTAATTTAATCTAAATAATTTTTAATTACGTGTGTGTATATAAAATCTTATTTTAGCTGCAATTGTGGCTTGATAATCCTAAGCAACAATTGGTTATTGAAAATTCATTGCCAGCTATCGAGCCACCTTACAACAGTGATCCTTTGTTAGTAAGACGAATTCATGCATTTTTAGAAAGACATGGATTTATAAATTTTGGTGTATTTAAGCGTCTAAAGGTAACCAGTGCATAAAATTTATTTACAAAATATAATAAACATAAAATTATTTATATTTTTGTATACAATTTGTTCCAGCCCATTCCAACAAAAAAGTTAGGGAAAGTAGTTGTTATAGGAGCAGGTATTGCTGGTTTAGCAGCTGCCCAACAAATGCAACAATTTGGTCTTGAAGTTATTGTTTTAGAAGCAAGAGTAAGTTATCATTCATTAGATTCAATTAGAAAAAAAGCTCTAAAAATAAAGCTCTAAATATAAAATTATGTATTTATTCTTTACAGGATCGAGTTGGTGGACGCATAGCAACATTTCGAAAGTCCAATTATATTGCTGATTTAGGGGCAATGGTTGTTACTGGTTTAGGTGGGAATCCTGTTACTGTTTTAAGTAAGCAAATAAATATGGAGCTTCATAAAATTAGACAAAAGTGTCCTTTGTATGAAAGTGATGGTCAAACGGTAACTTTACTAAGTTTAACAAAATTGAATAAATTTATGGTTTTAATAATTTTCTTTTATTTGACTTTTAATTAATAGGTTCCGAAGGATAAAGATGAAATGGTTGAAAGAGAATTTAATAGATTACTAGAAGCTACGTCCTATTTATCGCATCAGTTAGATTTTAATTATGTAGGAAATTCTGCGAACTCTACAGCTCAAACTAATACAACACGACCAGTATCATTAGGTCAAGCATTAGAGTGGGTTATCAGGCTGCAAGAGCAAGGTGTTAAGCAAAGACAAGTAGCACATTTGCGTTCTGTACTTGCTTTCCAAAGTAAGCTCATTGCAAATCAACAAAAGGTAATTTTCAGAATAATACATTTAAGTAAATATTTGAAAACGTTAATAAAATTGACTCTTACTGATCAAATCGTATATTAAAATCGCTTTCTTTTTTTTATATAGATGATAGCTATTAAAGATCGTTTAATTGAATTAGATAAACAGTATAAAGAAATGTTAGAAAATAAGCAACCAAGGGATATTACACAAGAATTCGTTTTTCGCTCTAAACTGCGCGATCTGCATAATGTTTGTAAGGAATGGGATCAGCTTTCCGAACAACAAACAGAAATTGAAGCCAAGTTACAAGAACTTGAAGCTTCTCCGCCAAGGTAAAACTTTAGCATCTGCTGAATTGTTTGATGGTTTAAACAAAAGTAAAAAGTTATTTTTGATTTTTAAGTTTTACCGTTTAGTAGTATATAATAAAAATTGTTACAGTGACGTTTATCTGTCTTCAAAGGATCGGCAAATTTTGGATTGGCACTTTGCAAATCTCGAATTTGCAAATGCTACTTCACTTTCTAACCTTAGTCTTAAACACTGGGATCAAGACGATGATTTCGAGTTTACAGGCAGTCATCTAACAGGTAAAGTCATATTTTTAAGAAATTGATAAAGGCTTTAGTAAATAAATTTTTCTTAAATTTAAATGCACTTTAGATAAGGTAAGATAGGTATTTAAGCCGAAATATTCGCGCACTGTATTCGCGCACTTTGTATTTGAAAAAAAAACTTTCGAGTCTCAGTTTATACATAATAGGAAGAACGTTTTTCTTAAATGTCGAGACTGCAACATTTACATTGGAATTAAAATAGCACTATTCTTTCAAACCTTTACTGGAAAACGAATTTTCACACACATCCACTTGAGAATGATACTTTTAATACCTGCATATTTTCGGACTATAAATTAAAAAATAATTTGATTGCGTCCAGCTGTTGAAAAAAAGCCGCAACCGACAAACTACCGTTGACTGAATGAGCGCATAAAAAATTCAGAGCCGCAAATTGAAGCTTATTAATTAGCGCGCAAGGCGTGGAAAGTATAACGATCTCGGATGCTGCGGCCGGCGATGCTTGCATTATCGCCTCGAATCAAAAGCCGGGAATTACCGCTGTCGCCGCGAGCCGGCATGTAGCAGCGGCTCGCTCTCGTCCTTACTTAACATTCTCCCGCGCCACTTGGCAATTTACACTCGAGAAAGCTCGGCGCAACAAGAAGCGCGCGCTCGGCCAAGGAACAAAAGGAAGGCCAGACGAGCGAGCGAGCCTATAAAATTATCCGGCTAGGTACACACTCGGCTGCGCTTAAATTACCTAAGACGCCGAGGATCGATGGCAAAAAGTGCTCCTCCTCACCGGCGAGCCAATAAAAGCCGGCCGTTTTCCAATTGTGCAGGAGACCGCCGGGACACACATCTCCCAAGCTCGCAAGGTAGATGCCGTAGATAACGCGTGAATTATTCGCCTCCGCGCATCCGCTTTGCGTGCTTGCTTGCTTAACCTCCCCCTTCCCCATTAGCTCGCTCTCTTGTCTCTATAGTGTGGCCCTGACTTTATCAATCTTATTAAAAAGCGATTGCCGGCCGCAGATGCTCGACGGATAAGGGGATTCCTCGTATCCGCCGCTCGATCGGCTTTTGCTGCTGCTGCTGCTGCTTCTGCTGCTTCTGCGTACGAGTTCCAGCAGGAGGATAGGGCTCGCGGATACGCGGAGAAATTCTTATTTGGCTTGATTAAATTTTTGTGGTGCCCTGTGAAAGGATTTTCCGGAGGCTCGGCAAAAAGTTGATGAATTTCGCCGAAACTTTCGCTGTTGCGGTAATTGGAACTTTTACCGAGCGAATACATTTGCGCCAGTTTGTTTCAATTAAAAACACTGACTGAGAATCAATTTGCATTTGAAAAACGAATTTCAAGATTTATTTATTTGAAAAGAGTAGATGAGTTTTCCCATTGAAATTTCGTTGCTTTTTAATTTTTCACATAATACAGGTGATTATATGAAAAATTATATATGTATTATGCTCTTAAATTTCATATTTCATATTAGACGATTAGATGAACTTTGTGGTTTCTCTTTTACAAGCATTTTAAATTTCCAATTTGATTTTTGATTTTTTTTATTGAAAAACGTTGGTGCGCAAGAGTTTGCTAAAGCAAAATGCGTTTAAGCGAATATCATTGGGGGATATTTATCCAGCACTGGCGTGCGCAATTTTGATTTTTGAAAAACCAACGTTCCTCCCCATCAATCTGGCAATTTGAGTCGCTTCCCGAAACGTAGGCACGCAATTGGCTGACCGCTCGTATGCCGAGAGAATCCCCCTCGCATGTTCATTCGGAATTTGCATAATAAGCAAGGCAAATAGAGAGAAAGAGCGGACGAGCGAGGTGGAAAAAAGGAAGAGAGGCGAACCGATTATTAGCGTTAATGTCGCTCCGGCCGTTATACAAAATTGACTTTCGCGTGCCTTTAACGATCGATCAGTCTGTCCGTCTTTCCCCATCTCTCGCGTATGTTGCTCTTTATTTGGTCAGGCCCATTTCCTGCGCGCAGCAGCGGGGCAGCCTTCGCAAAAGGAGAATAAAAGGAACGAGGGCCCCGGGAGGAAAGCAGGAAATCCGATTGTGTACTTTATACGGTAGCACGTGGTTACGGCGCTAAGTTACGTCCAAGATGATTATCCGAGGGAGAAAACGTAAATGCCCGCGGAGCGGCTTTGCGCGCATGCGCTGATTATCCCGAGTCGCCGGCCGATCTTCTCCCTCGGAGACGATTCGCGCATTCCGAGAGACTGTCGCCTTTGGGCGTCCACATATTTCGATTTCAGCTCCTTACTCCGTCATTCGCGCTTCTGTTTGTTCCTGCTAAGGAGAGGATAATCTCTTGAAATTCAAAGGCGATTCTTCGCTCGCGCGCGTTTTGGATTTCTCCGGAATGCCGAGAATGAGAGACTGAGAGAGAGAGAGAGAGAGAGAGAGAGGAGAGACGGACTGCAAGATAATCCGAGTCGTGAGAAATGGATCGCAATTCGTTGCTCTTGGCTCCGGCGGCAAGAAACCAGCGCCGCGAGTCCAGAAAACCGTTGAGCTCGTTTGTAACAACGCGAGCTGCTGCCGAGGAAACGAGCCTTTTCTCGACAATTCCCCTGCAAATGACGCTGCCGATGGTTATGGCTTATATTACGAGCGCAGCCCGATCCTTTAAGTAATCCTGCTCTCGGTTCTCTTGATTTCTCGATGCTTGACAAGTCGGCACGTTTTTAAAACCTGAAATTATCGCTAAATGTATTGAAATTCTTCATCTGACAGTAGAACAACTCTCTGCGTCTCTCAGTTTCAAGTTTTATTAAGTAAACGTCTTTTAGCCGGAATAAAAATTTACGATAAAACCTAGAAATTTTCCAGGAAAGTTGCAAATCTGGTTTCCAATAAAAAAAAGTAAAAAAAAAGATATTGTTTTATTTGTTTAATGCCAATCAGAAATTCGAGCTCGGTCACGCAAAGTTATTAATTAAAAAAAAACCGCTGACAAGTCATTGGCAGTTAGCTTTCTCCTAACTAATTTATTGTTCCATTATTATCTCGTTTGTATATTATTAACAAAATTTATATTTAAATTATTGAAATATTTAAAGTCCTAAAAAACAGAATTTTTGAAACTCCATGAACAAAGCTTGCATACAGACATTTTTTCAAAAACCATTTATTCTTGTTCCTGACACCTTAAAATACAATTACAACAGGTTTTTCGAACAACTCGAAAAATGACTATGACAAAGCTTCCTCTAGGAGGAAGCAAAAGTGGTCACGCACGGAGGCAAAACTAACAATGCAGGCAATTATCGACAGGCCGAAAAAGGGAAAAGGAGCGAAAGAAAAGGGAGGCCCTCTTTTGAGTGAACTCGCGTGTATAGCCATGTAAAAGAAGGGTAAATATCGAAAGTCGATAGCGCATAAGGATTCCGCAGAGTGGATTCGGCTTGTTGAGATATTGAGAGCGGAGAACGACAGACAAATAGAGAGGGGAGAAAGAAGGCTCCGACAGGTGCGCTTATAAATAATGGAATAAATCGGGCGTGGCGCTACGGCTGCGCGAATTAACTCTGGCCCGATGGCTTTTAATCGGGAGTTTCGCATCCGCCGTTACTAATTTCTCGAGTGGCTTCTTGCTACGCGCAATTGGAGTTTGACGCAGGCTGAGCGCGTCTGCACGCGAGCCTTTCAAACTCGCCGATTGATGCGCTCCAAGTGAACGAGTTCACTTACTGAACGCACGCTTCCTAGGTCCAATTCGATTATTTGTTTGGGAATTAGCGGCGCATGATAAACACATACTCTTTTAATTAAAACTGCCCTTTGGTTAAGCTTTTGTGTAAGCCAATCAAATATGTAATACGATTAAGCAGCAATTGCGCAGGAAAATTATATTCTTCCAAGTCGAGGAGAAAACAACTCATTTCCCGAGTTTAAAGAATCTTATTAAATCTGGGCGAGTGAAATCTTCTTTGTCGATTTGTTTTACCGGATAAATCTAAAGCAATAGAGACGTTAAAGTTCGATATAATCTATTTTTAGAACGAATAAATTAGACTATATATTAAACAATGTTTGCTTAAAGCCGCCGCCTTCGCAGCAAACTTAATTCCGCTCTCTCGTTTACTTGCTTCCAAAGCCTTATTTACGCTGATACTTGCCTTGGTATCGCACTAACGCGGAAATTTACGCATTTTAATCCAAAAAACTATAGCGGCTCGAGCGCAAAAGGCTCGATCCCTCCGTTCTTTTAATCCGGGAGCGCATAAGATGCGCGATAAACTCGGCGCAGCATCAATAATTTTTCGCCGCGTGCCTGCAGCAGTTGTCGGCACTCAACAGTCAACGTCCGCATTTTCTTTCGGACCTCTCTCCCCCTCTCTTGTATGCTGCTCTTGCTCGTCGTCTTTGTCGGTTAAATTTTTCACGACGTACGTGCCTTTAAGGCAAAGAAGACGCCGAGCAGACGAGGAGACGACTGAAAAAGGACGCGACAGTCGAAAGGGCAAAGCAGCGGAGAGAGAGACAAAGTTGAGAGACGCATATATATATATATACCGGTCTTAGGCCCAACGACGTTAGACTCGCGAGTCGCGTGCAAAAAGCCACGAAACATATGTATTCTCTTTGTGCCCATATCTGCTTCTCTTTTTCTTCTCGAAGCAGGATAGATGAAGGCAGGAGAAAAGGAGAAGTTTCTCCCTCTCCTCGTGCTTCTGCCTACTAGCTGAGTGTTTTGCAATCAAGAATCCACGTGAGAATGCCGGGATGTGTGTAGCTCCCCGACTCGGCGCGCAGTTAAAGAAGCGCGGCCGGTGCTTTCAATTTGTGGATAGTCAGTTTTTGCAGCCGCGCACACAGAAAGCCGATGCCCCTTGGTGTGCGCGCAGCAGAACTCGAGCCAGGGATAGGAAGGGAGTGAGAACCCGAGAGAGCAGGGCATACATCGGCCGGGAAAAGGGGAATTAGCTTATCGCAGAGGGTCGGAGGTGAGAGATAAGGAGGAATCGCAATGCCTTTACCGAAGACGCTGTCGGTCGCGTTCTAGTTTGCACAATGGAGCCGGGCTTTTGCCCAGAAATATTTCGCTAAATTTCATAAACAATTTCATAACAAATGATCGCGACTCTTGGAAAAGGAGCTCCGACAATAATTTTTATCGATGCAATTGCGCATAATATCTCGCGTTTAATGTATTTCCGGCCGAGCCATTTGTCAGCGGAAAAACACGCGTTTAATGACCCGTGACTCGTAGCTCCAATTGTCTTTTTCTCCGGTGCGGCTGTTTCTCTTTTTGCCATTTATCGTTCGGCCCTCGCACGTATACAGGCAAAGAGGAAAAGCGCGTGCCGCGTCGACGTCGGTCGGTCGCGAATTAGAATTCCCGTGTCGGGTCGCGGAAATTTAGGGCTCCCTTTCTCCGGCTCTCTTTTTTCCCCAGTCGGGGCGAAATTTCGCTGATTTTTCTTCCTCGCGCCGATAGATCGCCAAGTCCCTTCGAGTCGCGCGTGCGGATAGATGAACAGCCACTTGTTATTCGATTTGACCTGTCAAATCGTCGGCCACGTCGTCTGGCTTGAGGGAAATCCCATTAAGCTTTATTCGAGTCACGCGTTCCCCTTTCGCACCCACTCACACGCGCAACCAGTCCGGTTTTATTCGCGCTCGCGGAACTTGTATGCGTAAATGCTGCCGTTGCGGAGAAACCGGAGAACTCTCGAGATCGATCCGAACTCGAGGCTCCTTCCTTTTGTCTTTCTCTTGGCTATTTCTGCCTGCTGACGCACCCACTAAAATCTTTACGTACTATAGTTTTTTTTATTAACGAAGAGACAAACTTTAAATGCTTGTTAGTAAATAGTAATTTTTCTATAAAAATTTAAAATATCATTGAACCGTGTCATTTATTAAAATTTATTTTAATTGGACGTCATCAGTCATTGTGTTACTTGTATGAAACTTTCTCGTCCGTTATTAAATTTAAATTGAGCGATACGGCAGAAAGGCTGCACTTAATGATTTTATTACGGTGGCAATTAAAAAGTAAAACAATATGCATTAAAAATAAAAGCGATTGCGTAAACGTAGAAAATAATGGCTTTAATTAACGCGTTGATTTATACGGCCTGCGCGAAATTTGTCGAATTCGTGTTTTTCAAACTCGACGCGATGATTAAAATCAAATTTTCAATCATTTCAGGCGTAAAAAGCAGAAGCAATCGCGTTAATGAGAATAATTTTTTGGCCCTTTAAACCCCCAAATGACTTCATCGCGAGTTTGAAGAGCTAAGAAACAGGAAAAAGGGGTAATCGTCCGGGTAGGGTTTCTTCGGTTCCTCCGGGTGGAATGCTGAAATCTTCAATCGGAGCTCGCTCGGAAGGAAAGAAGGCAGCTTCGCCTGCTCCTCTCTCATCTTCCGTAATGACGAAAATCCCCGGGCGTTTTTCTACGGCGGTGCGCAAAACAGGACCGTCTAGAGAGAAAGGGCTAATTGACGTCCGCGACCTGCCTGAGTTATGATGGCTCGCGTCGATGATCCTGTTTGACTGCCCTGCCGCTAACGGGCCTTTGGACTTCTCTCTCTCCCTTTCTCGCGGCGACGCTGAAAAAGCCATTATTCGAGGCGGCCTGCGTGCGCGCTGCCTTGTCGCTGGCGATCGAGTTTCCTTGGCCTTTGAGCCGAGATGATACTCTTTGATTGCGGATGATGTGTGCGCGCGCTCGCTGATTTTTATGTGCTCCCGAGGCTTATGATTGCTTGTAAATAACGAGACTGACGTCCTCGCGCGTTCTTCTTTTGTTAAGGAGCTCCCGGCTCTGCGGCTCCACGGCGACTTTTTACAGCCGCGCAACCACTTGGAGGAAGAAGGCTGCGAGCGACGTTCGTTTAACGTCGTTCGCAAAGAAGATACGAGAACGTTTTATTTCTATTTCATATTTGTAGCATTGAAAAAGGGAGCGGCGAAACTTGTATTCCTGGTCAGAGGTAAACTCTTTTTATTGCTTCCTCTGAAGAAGAAAGGTGAATGAGTCGCGAGATCGCAAACTGCAATTGCTTTGATATCAAAGCGGAAATGATTTTTTTTACTTCAATAGTAAAGTTTTAATCAACTACCAGACATTTGTAAATTATATACTTATAACTGGGGTGCAAATCGAGTATTTATTCGTGCCTACTTCATGCTAATAATAATTTAATGTCGATAATCCCCACAATTGATTGAGAAATAAATCTGTTGTAAAGGGGAAATTAATGGCCGAGCGAGAAATATATTCCATAACAAATATTCTAATTAAAAGAAAAATTCCTCTTGCGGAGTATTATACCTAATTAAATTACTCTGTAATATTTACTTTGTAATGTAATGTACTGTTACTCTGGATAAATAAATTGAATAAATTGAAAATTGAAAATTAGCTAATAGCTTCATTAAAGGAAAATAAAGTATAGTAGTGCGAGCAAACATTTTCTCTTCCAAGTAATTAGTTAATTAGTAGGTGAATCGACTTTGCCGTACTTTGTTGAAAGAAAAATTTCATTGACTTTTTTTCGCTTTCTCTTACTGGTTTCATAGATACAAGAAACTTTGCTCATCCGCCCGCCGTCTTTTTTTTTTGGACATATATCTCTGATACGCTGAAAATCTCTCAAAGCCGATTGATTTCGGTTGATTTCTTTATTTTTGTTTACCGTGGCACTGAATCAGAGAGAAACACATTGCGTCAATGCGATTTTGCAATCGATGTAAAGTAGAAGCTTTCAGCAAACTTGGATCTTAGTTTCCTTTGAGTCTGCGTTAGTATTTCATAAACTTGACTCGGATTTAAATCAAGCTTGTCGTCCCTGCTTTTCCCGTAATCAAAATACTTTGTGATGCATTTTTCCGGCTCCTCTAGAGAAAAAGTACACCGAGCAGGCAGCAAGAATACGAGTTTCTGTGCTCATGCCGGCGTTCCAATTACGCTCTATAAATAAATAAAAGAAAAAGCGGAGCGCGCGCGTACAAGCATTCTCTTGTACGGACTTTTTTCCCTGTAATATATGTAATATAAAATTTGCGACCTTACATAAGCGGCTCTCGAGCCTGGAATTGGGTTATTCGAGAAGGAGAGGCCAATAAATTGTCCCGAACGAAGGAGAAACTTATTACAGGCGCTTTTATGAAGTGGAGCCGTATAGTAGCCTTCGATAGTTACGCAAACTATCTGTTAATCGCGCTCGCGCGTGTGGAACGACGATCGTTATATATAAATGTGTACAAGCAGGAGGGGAACGGGAGAGAGAGAGAGAGAGAGAGAGAGACCAACAAGTGCAGCACGAGCCCGCGGCTCGCGAATTATCGCATTATTTTCATGACGGGCCCGTGCTTGCAACTGCTAATAGCAAAGTTCGAGCTGGAAAATTACACGGGGGGAATTGGGGGATCGGTAAATAAGAAAGCGAGCTTTAGCTTCTTTCTCTTTTTTAGCTTCGCTCCTCCGTCCTCGTCTCTTCTTTCGCTTCTTACTCTCAGCACCAATGTATGCACGAGCTGTTTAAACGATTTTCGATATCCCATTCTCGTCCCGACTTTACGTAATGTCCTGAATTTACATCGATGAGAAACCACAATTTTCTTCTATCAGCCCGAGCTCCCACCACATAAGAAGGCCCGCTTTGGGGGAGAAAAAGGAGCTCTCCAGTCTCTTAGCGATTTTAATACGAAAGTATTTATTTTTTTAGTTCGTTGGCGCAGTGAGAAATTGCGTTCTTTAATGACGTTTTGTCGGTGATCAAGTCTAAACTATGGCTTTTTAACGATACCTCGTGCATCAGATGAGAAAAAAAGCGAAGCTGATTTCATTTTACTTCCCTTGCATGCATTTTTACTTAAATGCAAACCATTTACTGAATATTTACCTTTCAAGATTATTTTCAGATCTATTGTGTATTTTGCTGCAGTAGTAGTAATACTATCAAATCGAAAAGATAAAATCAAGCGCAATAAAGTTTTTATATTACCCAGCATCTTAATAATATAAAGCCAGTCTTCACTCGGCCAAATTTTTCATTCAATAAAGTTTTGTGCTTCTTTCTTCGTTCCTCGCACTAAAATCTATGTCCAATCATTTCTCGGAGTGATTCAATGCGTAAACCTACCAAACGTTCTTTTCTTGCGATAACGTAAGTTACAATCTCGGCTCGATAGAATCTTTCAAAACATATAAAGAGTAATAGCTACTGGAGAGATAGAGCCGCAGAAAATCAAACCAAACTCGCTCCTTACTTTAGCAGTTTTTCGTTCGAAAGCAGCGTATACTCGAACAAGAGATACATCATTCACAACTTTTCAACATCGAGCTTGGTCTGTACCGTCGATCTTATTTTTCTAAGAAAAGTAGGCAGCAGTAGCAGCAATGACGAGCGGAAGAAAAGTGGAAGAGTGTAGTCCTTCAATTCCATCAGATGTATCAGTTATCATTACGATCTGACAAAACATTGATGCATTCGCCTGATCCGCTCTCTTTTATACGGGAGAAGAACGTCCTCAGCTGCAAATCCACAATAGAAAGATCTTCCTTTTAACTACACATGACACTTTATTATTAGCTGTGGCTTGCACACACATTCACTCGCGGAGTTTTCTGTCCTTACAAAAGGCATCTTCGATATCGGAAACCTATTGACTCTTCGACATTTGTTTCGCCGCCTTATTTTCTCGGAACCCAGTCAGACAGCAGACACGTGCTGGAAAAGAATGGGTGTTCCAGGCGACAAGCAGGACCGACAGAGGATAAGCGTTCCGAAGAGGGAAATAGGAGAGCGAAGCCGTGACGATTGGCTATGATTCGCCGGCCTGCTGGTCAAAGGGAAGACGTAGTCAAAGGTGAGCCCCGGGTTTCGTCTCCTCCTGCAAGCTTTGGCTCTGCCGTCAACGTAATTATACGGATGCTGGACAGACACGAGATATTACATTCATGCTCACTGGAGCCACGATACGTCGACTGGACCTATAACTGCCTAAAATCTGCTTTTTATCGAAAATTAGATAAACGGCCTTTTTTACTGCCTTACGTTGCAAATACTACATGTAGCTATTTAAGGAGGGTCCTCACTGATGTCAAAATAATACCACAATAATAAAAAATTTTTATAATGTTAATTATTACAAACTTACAAAATTTGAACACGATTGACCATTTATTTTCGGATATATTAATTATTAAAATTAATCAATTTAACATTGGATTAGCATCATACACACGTGCAAGTCATACACCGTACTTTTTTTAATATTATAATAATAGGAAGATAACAAAAAACATATGATAAGAAAGAAAATTTAACGCTGAATTGATTGATGTTTTAAAAAATATAAGAGACCAGTTACTTTTAGAGCAACAAGACCGAAACGCAAAGAAATTTGGTAAATACAAGTACCACTCAGTCGTATACTAGACAGGGAGCGCATAGCAAGCCGCGACAAGAATCGTCTTCCCGCAGACTTTTGTTATTACATAATATTGTTGACAAATATTTGATAATTTTGAAAATTCGTAACAGACTTCTGTCGATAAAAGAAAAAAAAATTTTCTGTATTAAAAGCTAGTTTTTTTGTTTTAATTTTTTTTTAGTTTAATAAAATGTTTAATTAAATTGTGCCTGTACAGTATATATCTACAAGTATTCAGGAGTGCCGTGGAATTTTTTCTAGATTTTGGTTAATACTAGTCTTCGCACTAGTAGATTGACAATAAAGTAATTTTTATTTTCCGTGCGATCGTGTCGCGAGCTGATGTTTTTACACAGGATAGTAAGTTGAAATTTTTAACTACGCTTCTCGCACAAGAGTCAAAACCAATGATTTCTCCGCCCTTCTCCCTGCAGCTTGAACCTGAGGACCCTTCTTATTTAATTTTAAGCATTTTTTTATAATTATTACTTGCAAATTGAAACGGCGATCCACTCTAAAAGGCTGCAGGCTGTTTTACATTCAGCTCGAAATTGGATTAGAATGTATAAGTAGTTTATTACAGGAAAGAAAATGAGTAATTGGAAACTGCATTATCAAGCAGTTAATGGTATTAAGTTTGATTAAGTTTATCAAGTCAACTTCATTCTCGCCTTTATAATAAGGAGGTTACCTCCTTATTGATCCGTTTTCATTGACAGTCAATAAAAATATATAAATATATAATTTACAAACATATTCAAAATTATGAAACTTTTATTATTTTATTTTTTATTCTGTTGGTAACAAATTTCGTTGAAATAAATATTTAATTGTAATAACAATAATAGTTCTTCTGTGTTGAAAAAATTAATAAAATTAAAGTAAAAATTTAACAAAAATTATAATAAGCAATTTAACAATTAAATTCATCGTCTTTCTTTAACGTTCAATAACGCTTTTGACCCAGATTTGATTTAATTAATAATTAAAGTTGCTTAATGTATTAGATACTACACCATATTACTTGCACATAAAATCAATATCCGCAAAATCAAATGTATAATCAACGCTCGAACCATTCTCCCTGAAATTTCCAATCGACAGAATATCTCTTCGCTGCAACTCGATTTTCCCCATCGTGGTTCTCTATCTCACGAATGTAATAGCAATGAAAGTAGGCAGCGGAGAAAGAATTTTCTCGAAAAGGAATGTTTCTTCTCGTTTTCGTCGTGTGCGCATCCGAACTCAAGCAGTTTCTCATATACGACTGCATTTTTTATCTTCTCGTCGATTTATTTTTATTTACCCGCAGCTCGAATCCTTGGCTAAATGGCTGGTATTGAATTCGTGTTTAATTTTTTTAAAGCAACCTGTTTGTTATTGTTATAAAAAATGATTACAAAAAAGCTGATTATTATTATAAAAACATCCTACATTTCTTCGAATAATAGAGAAATTTTCACTTCCTGCGCGATGCTTGATACAGCTTGGAATATTAAACTTATTTTCAATGTTACTATATCAAGCAGAATCGAGCAGAATCTTGTTTCTCTGCCCTCCGGATATGATAAACATAAACAGACAAAATTTCCTCTGCAGAGTCTGGAGGTTATGCAGACAGGATGTTCGCAGAATTTTCTCTTACACGAAATGTATGCAGCTGCAGCTCGAACGTCTTGGCGCCTTTCGCTCACCCTTCCTAAGTGCTAAGCGAAAGCGCGTAAGCAAATGGAAGACGCGTTGCCACCCCCTCCCGTATTTCGCGTAAACTTCGTTGATATTCCTAGCTGCGAATTTTAATTAGTTTCTGGGCCTTTAGTTTAGTCATTATTTTCCATTAAAATACTTACTCGATACACTGTACTCTTTAGTGAAAGTTTGTTAGAAAAGGAAAGAAACTCCTTACAAGATAGAGCGGATAATTGATTTCGTTTATTCTTTTTGAAAATATCCTGCTTCGCGGAGGTCAACGATCCCATTAATCGAGGCAGCATCTGCTACATCCAAAGTCTACGCACGAAATCCACCGGCGGCGAGGCGCGCTGGCAAAAAGCAGTGGAAATGAGGAAAAAGCTCTTCACGCGCACTCGCCTCGCTCTAATAATCGACCTCGCGCCGTTCTTCTCTATATACCTTCGTAGCAGCAGCACCCACAAAGCTGCAGCGGCGCGGCTGTAGAAAAGGCTTTTGTGTCGGCAAGCGCCGCGAGCAGCGAAAGAAAGAGAGAAAGAGAGCGTGGAGTAAGATATGCGGCCTCGTGAAACGTGCGTTTTGTCACTTGTAAGTAACGAAGTCGAATGGACTGTCGGGTTCGCTTCGACGTACGAGGTGCTGCCGGCGCTCTCTCTCTCTCTCTCTCTCTCTCTCTCTCTCTCCGGACTATTGAAATTTATCGTAAAATGCCGGCTACGTGAGCCGAATGCCGAGTGCGTCTCACTTTGCCGGCGCTGCAGCAGCATCAAAAGCCGAGCTTGCACGAAAGCTAGAGAGATATAGAGGAGCGGATTCCTCCGATGGAGAGGGGGGCAACTCAAGAGGCGCAACACGTTTCCCTTTCCGAATAATAAATGCGCGCGATTCGCGCTCTCGTGAAATGTACACGCCGTAAATCAGAGCTGCGTGCACGCGCCTCCTGCGCGTCAGGTTATGTGTGTTTTCCGGCGCCTCTCTCTTTATTCTCTCGCCCCTCTCGCCGGCTTCTTCTCTTTGAGGCTTCTCGCCTTCTTGCAGCTCTCTTTGATGCCTTCGCTATTGTTCTAACAGCGCCAGCCGAGCCCCGCGGCCGATGAATATTTTAACTACTCCCAGCTCACTCTTTCGCGGTTATTTCAGCTTAGGCAGAGTCTTTGTTCGCTAAATGCATCGAGCTAACTGGTCGGTTTGATTTCTGCACAAATTTGTAGTACCTTCGAGGAGCTTCGAGGAGCTCCTATGCAAGCTGCTAATTACGAATTTACGTAAGCGGGATCAGCTATTCCTTAAGCGAAGCCGCAGTCACGAGACGATACTTTTAGTCTTTAATTTGTTTGATTAGTTTTGAAGCTGTTACTTTGCAGTGAGGTCACGTCAAAGTTTTCGCGTGATTATCATAATTTTCCCGCTAATCGGTTACTAAAAGGACTAAGTAGAGGCTGCTCTTACCAGCCGATGAAATAAACTTTACCAGTAACGTACTGCTTTCAAGAAACCGAAAACTTTCGGGAAGCTTGTGCATATTAAGCTACTGACGGAATTTCAATAAAACTCTGAACTCGCCATGTTGTAACATTTAGCAATTTTCATTCCAATCTTGAAACCGAATGAAAGCTTCGCCAAATAAGGAAAAGAAAGTCAAAACGAGCTGCAGTTAGTCTTCAACGTAATAATTATAATCGCTCGATGTCGGGGGTGCCTGGCTCATTAGCGCAGCTAAAAGCGCGTGCTCCTGAGTCTTTCATGCGCTCCCCGCGGACGCTTGGGAGCCCGGAATTTCATTTCCATCAAGGTCTAGTTGTGCTCCTTCACCTTTCTCTCTGCCCTGAGTTAATAACTTATTTATAAATAAGAAGATACTCCAATATCCTTGGACTCGGCATTCTTTCCTTTTTAAGTGCATTGATAAAAGGAAAGTTCAATTTCACGGTTAGTGAAAGCTTTTGTATTGGTAGATTAAGTCACGAGATAAACGCTTCGCGAATCATCTGTTCAATGTCCGAGATCTGTTTTTTTTTATCAATTTTTAAATTGGATTTTGCAAAGTGGATAAATAGAATACATGCTGTCTGGTTTGAAAAGTATTCGCAAATGCTCGTCGTTTTAATTTGTATCAGCTGCTGGTTTTTAATTAAAAACGCTTTAATTGATTTTATTGATTAAACAGTACTTTGTAGAAGGCAGATATCCAAGCGTAATTTAAAAGTGTACCTGCTTTTTTCTTGGGAATTATTTTTTTCAGGGGAGTTTTGTACTCTCTGTTTGCCCAGAATTTTTTTGCCAGCGTAATTAGTTTCCGTAATGAGAATTTGTATTACTCGAATTTATATTTTAAGTTTTTCTCGCATTTTGGAAACTTATCGGTATTCCAAGCGGCAACGGTTGAGAACGTTTTCTGAAAACGAAATACAACCTGCTACTCGAACAGAGTTTAATTGCTGGTTCGTGTTCGATGAAGTATACTCATTTGTAACTATTAATTTCTAAAGTTAATTTTAACTTGTTTTAATTTTCCTGTGATATACGGGTAAGAAGGGATATTCTTATAATCTTGTTTTTTTAATATTCGAGTAAAAACATGAGCTTTATTAGGTAAGGTACGTTTATCGCTATTGCAGACTAAATAATTGAAAAAGTGTGCAGCAAGTTTAAAGAGAATTGAAATGATAATTTCTGAAGCAATGCACGAAAGGCCTTTATTTCGACACGAAAGCTGCTGCTTGGCTCGCACGATCGGCAACACAGGCTGCGGCGACTAACGGCGGAAAGGGGAGCGGAGTGAGTCTCGAAATAAAAGAAGAATAATAAAACGAGCCCTAAAATTCTTGAATCGCAAATACGGGAAAACGCGCGTAGAGCATTGTTACCCTCGCGCTCTCGCGCATGAATTCGAAAATAAGCAGATGCAATCAGTCAACCGGCTCTGGTGTACAGATCGATAAACGCGGCTGCTGCGCGCACATATTTATGCGCTAATGCGAAAAAGGCACATCATTTGCTTACAATGAAATTCTTTCGGCGTCAGGCCCTCCGCCGCCGAGCGAATTCTTCATCGAATCTGCGAAAATCCGCGAAATCCAAGGCACGCCTCTGTGTACCGGCAAATCCAACTCGAGTAATGACAACTCGGAGGCGTTGAGTCACGGCCGAATCAACACGTTTGATTTTCAGTAACGTCTCTGTGTGCTCCGTTGCGAGGAGGCGCACGCACGTCTGAGTGCACCTACGGGAAAGGAGCCTGCCCATTAGCAATTCAAAGCGAATGTCGCAACGGAGCGGCTCGCAACGCGGCCACGAGAGAGGAAGAAAGGCTGCCCAAAAGACAGACGCCGAGAGAAAGAGATTCATGTATGAGCCGCTATCGCTGACAAAACATGCCAATATACTCTGAGAAACAGTGTCTGCCAATCAGTCGGCTGTCAGTTTCAAGCCAGAAAAATCGCCTTTTTAAGCATTTTTTTCTCCAATCGATTTCGATGCAACAATTCATGCAAATTCATTTCCCTTGGCGTTTGATAAGAGCTCCAAAAAAGTCAAAGACAGAACGTTAAATGCCTATAATAAATGAACAGCTAATGTAGCCATCCCGCGGCACTTGTACTTTGCTTTAGTAGCCGAACACTTATTCTCCCGTAGCCAAGCGGCGTGTACTCCCTAAGAAGAAAAGAAATCTACTGTCTCCTCTTCGGGGAAGGGACAAATGGAAGAAAGGACGAAAACAAGGAGCGGCTGAAAAAGAAAAAAATGCCAAAGTACTTTTACTTTTTACTCCTGGCTCTCGTGTAACCTGGGACGTTTCGTTACAACGAGTCCCAAGATGCAGAGTAGCAGAAAAGACTCGGCGCAGAAAGAGCGAGCAACTCTTACCCCGAAGACCGAATTTTAATAATATCGGATCTGACGGCGACATCGACATCGACAAGGCCCGTCCGCAGCCGGGGGATAGAGAGGTTACGCTCCTCTTTCTCTCGTGCGAAAGGGATAAGGAGAAGGCGGAGAAGGGGGAGTAAGAAAGGCAGGCAGGCGAGCGGACAGGACGAGCGAAAACAAGGCGTAGAAGGAGAGGGAAGAAGAGGCGGCTTCACACCGATCACCGGCTGACGTGACACGACCAGCGCATTCCTTCATGGGAGAATGCTAATCGCCGGCCCCTCTCCTACGTGTACGTGTACGTGTGTGTGCTTCTTCCTCTCTGCTCTGCTCTTTGCAGCAGCGGAAGATCTGCTTTTTCTCTTATTCCGCGTCTACCTGATATATTAGCAGCGGCCCGCCGCCGTTTAAAAGAGAATAATCGATTCCGCGCCAAGTCTCCCCCCACCGATCGGTCTGCCAGAAAAAGAGACAATAAGAGTCCTTTGAAAAATAGATCCAGATGTCGGGGGGACGTTTTGCCTTCGTCCGGCTAGTTTTACCTATTTTCGCGGCAAGTTTTCTGCGTTGGCTGGACTTGTTTTCTTCTGCCGCGAGCGATCGTTCGAAAATCTAACTTTCCTAATTTAATTTTCAAGTTTTTCCGAGTTCCTAGCTCTGCGGTAATATGTGAATCTCCCAGCGGAACTTGGAATAGTAGTTTCATTATTTCTTTGATAACTTTTAAACTGCTGGCGTCTCGCTTTTCATAGATCATAGTTTTTAAATCTCTTTTTTTTTATCATTTAAAAAATATACTTTCATTTTGCACGAGAAGAAATTATGAGCCTTCAAATTTAAACAAAATTTTTTATGTACCTTAGTAAATTATTATTCCATTTTATTTTAATTTATACAAGTAAAATCTTGAATTTTCCTGTTTTTTCAAGCGGAAACGAATTTTCCAATTACAAGCATTTTCCTTTTTTCCTTCCTTTTCAATTTTATTCCAACTAAAAACGTATATAATTTGATATATATAATAATATTTTCGCGTTGCATATAGTATACGATTTTAGCAAACGTATACAACGCCCTACGTATTTCGAATTGCCCCGGAAACTTCAGAGCATAAAAATTCAACGAAATATTTATCTTATTGTAAATTGTAAAACATTATTTCATTAAAAGTTTAATTTAGCCTAATTTGTCTATATTTTATTCGTCTATATAGATGACGCATCATTAATCTATTGAATGCAATCCTGGTATAGAAACGTTCGCGAAGTTAAAATGAAAGTTGTTTATTTGCGTACACTGAGAAAAATGTTTTCTAAAATTTACTATAAATGTACGAAAAATTACTATAATTTGTGGTAACGCAAGGATATA
>JAWWML010000066.1:412755-425798 GCA_035047165.1 Ormyrus rosae
GTCCCGCGGTTAACACAAAAAATAGTAATTTTTCTTACATTTATAGTAAATTTTATTAGAACATTTCTCTCAGTGTAGAAAAAAGAAAGAGCAGGTTATTAAGAGCGAAAAAAAGTAGCCCCACGAAATAGTTTCCTTCAGGATTTACACCGCATAAATTCAGTCGCCGTTCCCTTCCTGCAGAGTGCGAGTTCCGGAAGTTGTCAGGCTACCGGAGAGAATCGCCTCTGACTTGCGCATGTGGGATGCTGAACTCGATTTCGCGGGTCGAAACTTTTCGCAATCTCTCTTTTCACCGGCCGCAAAGATTCGCGCCCCCGTATCGTTGCAGTTCTTATTTTTCTCCCCCCGTGTGTACACAACAATTCGCCGCCCGAGATTTTCACTCGTTTCCACGTCTGTCACGTCGCCGCGTCCAGATTCCGTATAGCGTTTCCAAGTTTTTCGCGCCCCTTCTGTCCCTCAGACCTTCGCTTTAATAAAGTTACTCTCGCCGAGAAATTAGCTTTTCCGTTTCTATAAACGAACTTGCCTGTTGTTTATGAATTTTAAGTATTTGCTTTTTATTTTCAAGATTAAACATTTTTAAAAACGCTTCGATGAAAATGTATAAAAGTATCTTTTTATATAATCAATAACGAAATCATAAAAGGCCTTTGCGCATGAAACGATATATCTGACTTAATTTTGAGCGTTTATTTTACAGTGGCTGTCTCATTTTTAACATTCTAGTAATAACTCAAATAACTAAAAAAAAAGTGCAGATCAAAGCACAAAGAGCGTGTCCCGAACGTTACAAGCACCCTTTCATATTCAACCTTAATTATCAAAATGACTTGTTACGATGCAAATTTCTGTACTTTTATAAAAAACTTAAATAAAAATTCCAATAACGCCGAACTTTGTAACGCGAATAAAAAAGTAGTGCAAAAAATTCAAGTAGTGTAAAATTAAAAAAAATATACTCCGTATTCGACTGATTACGTTATGCTCTAACCGGCCGACTGCATTATTAGCCGTGCGTTTTAATTCGTACTCGCGGGAAAGTATGCGGGCTGGGAAGGATTATTTTGAAAAATAGATTTAAGCATATGCGTCCGATTCTGCTTTCGAAAGAAATAGTCGGTTGCCGCAAAGAGCATAGGAACGAAGCGCGCAAAAACTTGCCGCTCGGTATCGGCTCGATCGGATGACCAAAGCAAGAGGACAATGTGCACGAAGAAGAAGAAGCAGCAGCAGCGAAATCCGCGGTATTTATATCAATCGCTTTAACGCTTCTTATCGGGAACTGGTTCGTCCCTGAATATGCAATCAAGGGGGGAGTGCGTTTGCGCGGGAGGTAAAAAAGGAAGAGCAGCGCGTCGCTAAAAATTTATCAAAGGCTCCGGCGGCTGCTCCAGTAAAAAGCATTCGGCCTTCCTTCTTATCGACATACCTGGCCCGAAATCAATATTCCAGCGGGAGAGAGGGAGAAAAAACGCGAGATGTGTATTATGTACTCCTCCTCGGTCCGGCAGGTATACACAATCAAAGTTTCTATTTTTCTCGCTCGGCGAACTTTTTCCTCGATTATGCGCCGAGCCTCAAGGGAAACCGAGCGGAGAGGCCATTTTTGGCCGGGCACTTTTTTCCCTGCCTTATTCATGGCCCCGATTCTTCTTCTCCTGGCTCCCCCTCCCGCCTTCCGGGAGTTTTAAAGTTACACAGGTTAGGCTGTAGCCTCGCTGCTGAGCGATAACTGATTTATCGTCTCGCGCTGAGGCAACTCCCACGCGATCGAGTCTATTGCTGCGTCAACCGAAAACCGATCACCCCCGGGAAGGGAGGCAGCAAGGAATGAGAGTTGCCCCCCGAGCGATATCGGACCGTGACGGTTACTTTCGCGTCGATCTTGTTCCCCTCTGCGTATACCTCGACTGACTCGTCTGAAGAACTCTTTGCCGCCCGCTAAAGCATTTTTTCGATTAGGGCTTGAGTGAGCTCGTAACCTAGAAATCTTAGATTTATTTCTGCATTCTTGATGGAAAAAAACATGTTAGTCTCTTTGTACACTGGGAAAAACTTTTTTATTAAAATAATATTAATTTTTGTTTAATATTATTTTAGTTTTTTACAATCAGCTATTTAAAAACTAAAAATTTTACCCTTACGACAAAGCCGTCTATTAATTTCTCTAAAATTGGCGTATCATATTGAATTGATTTTTCTAGAATTTAGTAGTTAACACGCGTTTACGTAACAAGTCGTCGAGTTAAATAAAAGCAGAGTCCCAGTTCTCTAACGAGGATTACGATTTAAAGGACGCAAATTGGACAGTAGCAGAACGGAGGCAGCGCGAACTCTGAATCTAAATAGCCGAGCACCGAGGTGCTTCAGGATTTAAAATGGCGGGCTGCCTAAAAATTAATTGAGTCAATTTTTTATCAGGCGCTAAGCGAGCAAGAAAGGAGCGAGCGAAAAAGAGAAAGAGCGACGGAGAGAGTTGGAGAAGGAGCGCATGAATTATGCAATTCCTTATTCCGTCCCGCGCCTCCAGTTTCTCCCTTTCGAAATGAAACAATCGGTCTCGCGCTCGGAGGATGAAAAATCGTGTTCGCGCGCGGCCACGATAACTTAGCGAAGGGATACGGGACCGCGGAGCGCGCAACTGGTGAAAGTCGAGTGCCAGTGTACGCCCCGTGTGCGATATTGTCGTCTTGGTCGTCGGCGCTGTCGTCGTCATTGTTCCCCTCTCTCTTTCGCGACAGCGTTCTCACACTGTCTGAGCTTGTCGTGCCTGCGCGCGACTGTTACTACTGCAAGAAAGAGCCGCCGCCAGTCACTCGGAATAACTATTTCTGATCGGCAGCTTCCCGTGCCTCTGCTCAGATGCGAATGCGAAGAGCCACTCGAGGACTCTAGTTTTAATGTTGCGAGCCCAAAGTACCTATTCAAATATTAATAAATTGAATACGTGCATCATTAAAAAAGTAGCGGCCCCTTAAATTACGGTGATTAAGCACTTATTAATCGACGTACGGTCGTTACAAGTTTTGCAATCAAACTTTCATTAAATAAATCGCCGGCAACGAGATTTTTCGCAAAGCACTTACTTTCTACGGCAAAAGATGCTTTACGTAATCGCTAATTCGATTATAATTACAAGGGCTATCGCTTTTCATGCCGAGGCAATCTCACGTTTACGGCATAATAACTCCCGAGAGCTCATTCGCAATTACCCGTTCTTTCCGCGGCGTGTAATCCTAAACAAACATTCCGAGCATACCTGCCGGCGATCTAATAACGACCTTTATTTTATGCCCGCTTTGACTCAATTATTCGGGCTCGTTGAGAATTCTGGGGGCCGCGCGCGATAAAATTCGTCTATAAGCTATTTTATCGTTAATTACTCGAGTCTGAATCGGCGCCGTTAGGAAGGAACTTAATCAGGGCTGCGGGAGACAATGCAATGCGGCCGGCGTGCCAAGCAGCCGAGCAAGTGCGATAATTCATCGACAAAGGAAAATAATGTGTCGCCGCTTTTCGCGAATTCCCAAGCGCGAAACAATGCCCTCGCGTATCTCGCGGTGGCTGAGTCGGCTCTATAATGCAAGGCCAATCGCCCGAACAACAACACTGCTTGACGATCCGAGCTGGGATACGGCGACGTTTTCCTCAAACTTTTAATGCCGATGCTGCATCGAGGAGCTTTTTTTTAAACAATGACGAAAGGCTTAAAACTGATGGCAAACCTTTCGGTAAAAGGCATCGGTTGAAAGGCGCGGAAGCAGCCGTATATCGCGACTGCTCTTGCGGGGTCTGGGGGCCGCCGGCACTTTCACCGTCACGATGCATCGCGCATGAATTTTCCAGCCGCGCTCGACAAGGTGGTGACAAGCTCTCTTGTACTCGGTTGCAGCTCACGTCTCGCGCCGCCGCAATGGGGACTGCCTGTGGGAGCGCGCCCCGAGAAAAATGCCGAGCAAGTGTATCGCGTGAGGGCTTCTATCGTTCCCGAGGAAAGAAAAAAAAACAGAAAAGAACGAGCCCTGTTTGCTCAACTCGGGGAAACGACGTTTATGGCTGTTTTCGATTCCGATCCGCCAGTTTAGACGGGGTTACATCTTTTACTGTTCTTTCCTCCATGATTTTTAGTGCTCTCGCTTTGTCGAGTTATTCTTTCGAAGGGAACAAGTTTAGTTGGGACTTTGGGAGAATGATTTTTAGCCGCAAACTTATCTCTGTGAAATCGCGATTGATGATTCGGCATTTTATTTATACATATATAGGAGTTGTACCTACCTTCCCTTGTGACAAGAATTGTCACGGGTAGAGAAATTTTTTTTTAAATATCGATACGATAATTGTTAACCAATGCACATTGTTTGCAATCGTTAATAATAAACAGAAAATTAATAAAAGAATAAAAGAATTAAGCTTTACGCGAGAATAGGTAAAAACTAATGCAAGAAAAGCCTCGCATAGAATACTAAACATATGGATTGGCAACTTGCAGATTATTGTTTTAGATATCTTACTTTAAAGTAATATATGTATTGGATGTTAGAATAAATTCATGAATGCAAGCTATTCATGCGCTCGACATATCAATCGAGGCACTAAAAACGCTCCTTTCTCACTGGGAGAAAATGGTGGCTGCTTCGCGCCGACTCCGAAACGCTGATTACTAAATCACGTCGCAGGCCTGTAAAAATTAGTCGCTTTATCCACATTGTTATTGAAAGTGCGTCGGGCAAGTAGCAGCGTCACTTGGGTTCATAAATTCAGCGAGTCGGGAGCGCTCGCGCCTGCGCACACGTACTATATAGACGCAGGAGAAAAAACGAGGAATTGATGAATTGCGGTCAGAGATCATTTCGTGGGTCGCTCGAGCCTTAAATCATGCGGGCATTTTTTCTTTACCAAGAAATATCCCTCTCCGCTGTATAATTCCACCTCCGCAGCAATGTTCCCTGAATATTAAAAGCTGATCGATGGAGAGAGTATATACACAATGTACCTCAAAATGTATTTAAATTCTTCTACAGTCATGCGTGTCAATGTGATTTATTGAGCTTTTTAGTGCGGCCATTTTTCTCACCCTGGCCGCGGGCTTGGCAAATTGTAATAAACGGCGCTGATTTGCTTTAACGTCCGAACTTCATTTTTCCGCGCCGAAACTCTTCCCTTTATAATTGAGCTGTGGATTTTCTCCGTCGAGTCTGCCTGGATTAGGGACTTCATTTTTTCCGACTGACCACATGTTCGTTCAGCGAACTTTTCCTGAACAAGTTATTCCCTTTGTGGACAGTCTTTGAGTTTAAGTATTAAAGACAATTACCGGCTTTTATTCCTACATACAGCGTTTTCCTTTTTTTGTTTCTGGGGACTTTACAGGAAGATTTGTCTTAAAAGAGACTTGATAATTTTTCGCTGCTTTCATGCATAATCGTATGAAACCTTTGAGAGATTAAGTAATCAATGTGGAAAAGGAATGTTATAGCTTCAAAAGAGCCTTTTCGTGATTTTCATTTCGATTTCATTTTGAAAAAATCGCCTGAAAGCGGCATTTTTTTTAACCGAAAAAAGGTTTTTATTTAGAAGAATTTCCGACTCTCTTCCGAGTAACCAGAAAATCGAATCGTTTCGCTGTGCAATAGCTGAGCAAAATGTGTCTACGTGCCAGTAAAATTGTGCAGTTCCGTGGTGAATAAGATATTTGTAAAATGTTTTGTGCGTAGAATGAAATTTATACAGTATTTTGTACTTTTTTTACTTGTCAAGTTCGAAGAAGTAGCTTTTAATAAAGTGTTGCCTTTGAATATTCAAAAAAATGAGCTGCCTCGATTTGCAACTCAGTTATTCAATTGAAAATTTTTCTATTTTTCCAGCTTTATAAGCTTCCTGTTGCAAAAGCTATGCAGAAAGATTATCGATACGTGACAAACATGAGCAGGAAAAGCGTCCGGTTCTACATGGAGACAAAAACTCGTCCCGTAATCATATTATACGGTCTGTTAATGTAACAATAACTGGCAGCATCGAAACAAACGTTCGTTAATTAAACGGAAGGAGAAGCTGCCAGAAAAAGTCAACCGAAACCGAGAGACAAAAAAGGACATAGAGCGAGAGAAAAAATTGAATGAAAGGGTGCGGGAAGCGCTCAGCTGATTCGAATGGAACCGGCTGGTTCTTTTGCTTTTTTACTGCTGGCCAGGATTCCGGGGACGTGCGCTCGAATCGGAAATTAAAATGACGGCCGAAAGCCCCGAAATAGATGTGCATCGATGAGCAGCGGCTGTCCGCAAGTATACGAGAGCCTTCCGCGCACTGCTCCCTCTTCGCGATTAATGAGATGTAAACGATTTAACGCTTGTTGAAATGGAGCCACTTGTCGCTCCGAGGGGCGGAAATTTGCGCGGCCAAGCAAAGACGAAGGAGAAACAAAGAACGATGCATTGCCCTACAGGAGCGCGCAAATGAAGAAATGTGGAGCAGCAGCAGGAAAGGACAGTCGGCGTTGGCTCGATCGTTGTGCAAGAGGGAAATCTGAGTGAGAAAACGGGGACCCCGAGATCGGGTAGGAACGGGCTCTAGAGAACTTAATGAGAAAAATGCTTCCTATTGCACCCGAGATCTCTTTTACGAGATTCAATGCTTCCTTGAGTTTTAAGTATTCGAAGAATGTCTTCATCACGACTGCATTTGATTGTTGTTCAACGATGAGCTTTCGACTGTCTTGTTTAATTTGATTTCTGTAAAACGCAGAATTATCTGTTGTACGTTTGGGAAAATATCTTTTTAAATGGATGAATACGCCATTGTTCACAAATACACAGAGCCTCCCGCATTATTCCAACAGGAAGCTGTTTTTTGTCAGCGAGAATAATGTTTATCATTTTAAATAACAAAGAAAATAGATTATTCCGTAACGATTGACTAACAAAAACTAGCTGCGATGAGTTTTTTGCACGGATAAACAAACGTAAAATAACTCTGTCGATAGTCGATAATAAAACCGAATGTAGAATGTAAAAATGGAGATGAGCAGTTAAAGTACGAGCGATGAAAATTGAAATAGAGGCGAACTAGCAAAAAAGTGCGCAGGGGAGGGAGAGGAAGAGACGAGACAGTCAGACAGGCAGAGCCACAAAGGGGAAAGCTAAACAGCTTTGAAACTTGGCGAGTTTGGCTTCAGTTTTACAGTAGCCAGATAGCCCGGCTGTGTCTCCCTTGAAGTCTGAATTTATGTCCTCATAAAAGCGCTTTCCCTCTCATTGGGGAAAGTTTCCTTGTTAAAATTCGCAGGACTTCCGACTCATCGATCGAAGCCCCATCTCGGCTGAACAATTAAATTGATTTTGAAAAGCTTTTCGAAACTCGCGGTCGCGGGCTTTCGTAATCAGCTCCGACGTAACGATACCCATTGTCTCTCAACGTGGGACAATTTAATGCCAGTTAGCCGATTAATTTAGACTATCGCCTCGTCCTTCTTTTCTCTCTCGCCTCTGCGCGGCTCTTCATCATTCGAGGGCTCGATAACGAACTCACCGCGCGCGGCGCGGCGCAGCGCGTCACGTTTTCCGAGTCGCGAAAGCCCGGCATTGTAATTCAAAGTTAATTACCGGCAATGCAGACGTTTACAGGGTTATAGGCTTGCGCCATTTAAATTGCGATCCTCAGGTGCAATAGTTTAGCGAATCTGTCGCGCCGGAGTGCGGTGAGCCGCGCGCGACTTTCTCACAAGAGTTTCTTAATTATAAGTTCTTCGATGAACGAGCGGAGATAGCTGAATTCGTTATTGGCCGGATAGGAAAGAATGCAGCCGGCCGCCTTAATGTCACGAAGTAATTATCTCGCGGGCTCGTAAATATCGGCCCTATCATAAGCTCCGCGCCATTACATTAATAACCACAAGTGCTGCAGCCGTTCCTACGTGAAATTATACTTACGCACCCAATTAAACGTTGGCAAACGCACGGCTAAGATGAAAGATACTGCGCCGGTGGTCGTATTTAAGTTCGCGGATAAAAACGGATCTCGTCAAGTTAGTGGCCTTCCTTGTGTACGGTTATGTCTGCTCGATGCTTATCGACTGATTGTTTTATACTTTTCATAGGTTTGTTGCAGATGCAAAATGAAATCATCTATCAGTAATAAATCTAAATATGTACAGTTTCTTTTTTTTTAATTTTAAATGACTGTTTCAATAAAATAGTGAAATTTATGCGGTAATTCCGTTCGCGTACTTGTTCACTGTTCCATTAACGTACACCTAATGTTGAATAAAAAATAAAATTTTATTGCTATGTTTTCACATAAAACTTGAATTGGCCCTTTTATGCGTTCAAATTCTGCATGAACAGAAAGCTATGAAATTTAATTTCCCTTTACACGCTAGTTGTTTACGACCTTGAAAAACAAGGGACATCTTTAAATTTTTATTATAAAACTTGTCTAATAAACCAAAACTAAAATACTTTATTTTTATTAGTGCAAAAAGGCCACATTAAAGGAGGAGTTAAATTGCTCATTAATTTGGCTCGAGACGAGTCTTAGGCATTTTAAAGTTTGCTCAAAATCAAGAACCTCCGGACGAGGCTGTCTTTGTTCCTGTTCGGGCAGAAGAAGAGCAGGACCCGCGAAAAAGAGAGTACCGGTGGAATGTCGCGGGGCCGCGAATTTAAAATTGGACCGGTTGAAGTCGAGTTTCATTTCGTACACGGGGCTTAAGCCTCCCCCCTCCCTCCCCCTCGTAACCGACCAATGAAGAGACACTCGACTTCGCTGCTCTTTGCTTCTTCCCACTCGGCCGTTTCTTTACCTTTCTTTTTTCCCGCGCCTCTTTCATTATTTATTTATTTCTTGTTTTCTCCGTCTTCACACGGCTCGAGAGACGATACATAGCTGCTTGTCGTTGTTAGCTCCTCAACAAGCGGATGAGAAGGAGCGTGAACAAGAGTCAGCGAGAAGATAGAGAGAGGGAGAGAGAGAAAGAGAAGCGGGTACGAAGAGGAAAAAAATAGATGGAAAGTAATAAAAGGGAAAAGAAAGAAAGAAAGAAAGAAAGAAAGAAAGAAAGACAGAGAGGAAGGAGGAAAAAGAGAAATAACCGTTGCCAATTTACTGCTTTGGCACTGTACTTCCTCGGAGAAGTTTTAATGATTTAACATTCCTCTTGAGCCGACTTCAGCCAGCGCTTATTTCTTATTTTTAAATATCAAGATTCGCACATAGAAAGACAATAAATTTCAGCGGGATCGCGATCGATTGCTCGCGCGCGGCCTTATAAAAAATTGCTCGGCAAATAAATTTCGAGATTGCGACTATTTTACAACGCGTCGTAGATAATGCATGCAGCCGTAATCATCCTCGGGCAGAAATTGTAATTTCTCAGCGCTGCAGCTGAGCTGACGAATTGCGCTCGTAAAAGTTAGCTACCTAATTTACTTAAGAAATTCGATTGATTCGAAATGGAAAGATAATAGCATCGCGGGATGACATTATCTGGCAATTCCGTGGATTAAGTCGGGAGAGAAAAGAAATTTCCATCTCCCAGGGCAATTATCTTAAGCCGCGGCTCCCCCACAAAGGCTCGGCTTTTCCTGAATAAATTCATCGCAGGAAATTCGCGTTCGAAATTAAACGGATATTTAATAGCGCAGCAAGCGAGCGCGCCTCAAGAATAAGACGGAGAGGGGAGAAGGTGAGGGCGCGAAGGGCCGAAGGTAATTTACGAGGTATCGAAGACCTTGTACACTCCCACCCGCCAACGAGGCAGTCTCGCCCCGCGGAATCCACTTCTCTTCTTCGCTTTGCTTTCTCGGAGCTCGTTCTCCGCCGACGTTATGTTCCTCTTTCCTCTCGTTCATTCTCTCTCACTCGATATGTACATCTCCACGCTGCTGTTCTTCTCAGAGGCCAGTGGCGTATGCCTCTCTCGCGATTCTGCCACGGAGAGCCTCTTTTGAAGGCCGAGGAGCTGTCGGAGCTGTGGGCAGAACTTTGCTCTAACGGATCCTCTGAAATTCAACATTTTTGCTTGAATTTCTACCTTGAAAAAAGGAGCTCCGTTTTCAAAATTACAAAATTTCGCAGTCTCGAGCTCAGAATTTCATGACGTGATACCTCGTAAAAAGTTTACGCCAGTCAAAATCTTGCATACCTAATGAGAACTTTCAATTTTCATTGCTCTTTGTTAAACTGACTTTACGAAATCTACAAAACTTCAGAAAACAAAGTTGGTTTATACTGTTGCAATAATTTAATTATTTACAACGCTTTCTCAAACGGCCGATAAAAAATTCTGTCTACCACACCTGAGCAGCGTTCTGTATCCCTTACATGGACTGCCCTAAGGACCCCTAATATGGCGCGTAACGAGGTATACGTTAAGCCCAGATATGGCTAACCGGATGCAGGATTGAATCACTCTGACGAAGCTTCAATAACATTTGCGAATGATATTTTATTTATTTAATTCTAGTTTTTACTGGGAAAGAAATTTTATTGAAGAAAATGCCATGAGCAGAAGAGAAGTATATAAAGACACGTGGAACTGAAATAAGGCGCTCCACGTGCCCGGGTACTTCCAGCGGCAACAGGAGCCTCAAGATGTTTACCTATGAATTCAGTCTTTCATAAAAGGGAGGCTTAGAGTAAAGTTGTAGTCGGAGGTCGAGCCTTCCCCCTCTTGAAGCTCGACACTCGACTGCGTACTTAACTAGAGTCAGCCGCGTCGAAAGGCAGACACCGCGGACACGTACAAGAAATCTCTTCTCCCGCGTATTATTTAAGTCGACGTGGAGCCGCGCCGTCGATCAAGTACCGTTTTCCGCTCGGCGAGTGCAGTCCGCCGGCTCTCGACGACAACTTGCCGCGCGCTCGTTTCTCTCCCTTACCTTCGCCAAGGCGAATAAACTCGATTTATTACTCTGACGCACTGACTTTTAACGCTCAATCGATCATTTTCTTAACCCGTATTTGCTCGCTCTTCCGCCGCTGTTATTCGCGCCTGCTCTTGTTTTTGCATGCCGCCCGAAGACTCGAGTAATTAGGAGCTAATGCGACCTTTTTTATCTCGCTCAGAGGCAGTAGGGAGCACTGCTTTTTAATCGACGGCGCGGCGGAATAAAAAGCTCGTTAAACCTCTTTGAATGATTCAGTGGCGGGGCGTCTATTAAAGAGCCCAGAATATTTATTTCTCCAATTCGTTGGATTAACTTTGGCTCTAGAAATACGTTTTGAACGCAGGCAGGTTGCTTGTTAACTATTTTTCAATCGCATCAAAGAGTTGAGAACATTTTTTTAGTAAAATTTAAAGATTTTTGTGAGAGAAGCTTGTTTTAAATAAAAAGCATAAGTTATTGGCTTGCCGTTTCACTTCCTTTACAAAGTCAACAGATAAATTCTATTTAGCGGATTATTTTTGTAGGTTATAATGAGATTTAAAGTCTCTTGCTAATTTATGGGACGACTGTAGGTGTTGAATTGTCTTGTACTCTGATAGTATTCTTTTTGCATTTAAATGTATTCGCAGTTTTTTGAAATACCTTGTTTTTTAAATATTCGAGGCTTGTTCAGAATACTGCCTCATTCGTTTAAAGCCTACGTATTTATTTATTTATTTATTTATTTTTTTCTTTTTTTAAAAAAGAACATTTTTATTCAAACGGACAAGTATTTTACAATCAACCCGAAAGGAATTCGGGTTTTATTAAAATCGAATTTTCACGCGTATTTAAATATTACGGTAATTAAATTATTTCTGTTAACTTTTTTTGAACGCTGGTCGCCAGGATTTGTCAGAAAAATGCGTTTTAGGCTCCAAAGTATATTGTATTATGTAAATTTTACATTCAAAGAAATCGACCTTTTTGATAAGAATTTGTCCCCTTGACGGAGCCGGTATTTTGTATGGAAATTTTATGAGGAATCAATGAAATTTAATAAGGAAGGTAGGCTGCCTGTATTTAAATTTAATCATTTATCAATAATAAAGTTTTTATTTTTGTTTTTACCAAGAAAGATATTTTCAAATTAAGATTGAATAATTAAATTTATTTGAAAGGACGAACAAAAAAAGGAGAATTATTTGCGCATTAATACAAGACTAGCAAGAAAGATTGTGGATGGAGAAACACGCCGGGTGTAAGATGATCTCGCCAACACCTGAAACGAGCGTCAGCGATCACGTCGCCTCTGCGACAGTTTTTCGACAGTCTCGAAAAGGCCGGATTTGGCCGGACTAAAAGAAGGTAAAATTCCCGAGCGGCGAGAGGCGAGAGAGATAGACAGGCGACAGAGGCGTGAGCTTCTTTTTCTAATTTCGCGGAGGGCCCGAGTGTCCCTTATCGTGTAAATTCGACATTCAAACAAATCGAGTCCGATCGATCAAGGATCCGCGCGTCACGTGCGCAGAGGGGCAGGCGAGAGAGGAGGTAGAGGAGGAGAACCTGCAGAAGGAGAAACTCGAGGAAAAGAGAGGCCGAGCTCGTAACTCCTTATTAATGCGGCGCAGCACGCCACTCGCCGATTATACGCCTCTCGCGGCGCCTTTGAATGGGACGCTCGTTCAAATCCGCGCGATGCCCGAGCTGCCGTCGGCTTACCAACAAATTGAATTGATTAATTTATCGGATGCAGTACAATGCGTTGATAAATCCAAAGGGCTGCTTCCTCCTCCTCCTCCTCCTCCTCCTTCTCTTTCTTCTGTGCAAAGACCTGTCGGCTCGCGCGATGCCGTTTGCCTTCTGCTCAATGTCTTTTATGGAGTCTCTTATCGCTCAGCGCGCTGCTGACCTTTTCATGTTGCGCCCAACTCGGCAATTAACGTTTTTTCCCTTTTCGGACTTTGGCTTTATTTAACAATAAATTCTCTTTTCAATTCTTTCGCGACAATTTATCGCGATAAATAGTGATTGTACAAGCATCCAGAAATAAGCTATCTTTTTTTATAAACAAATATCGACAGAAAGAGGTTTTTAATTTCTACACAGACAAAAATTTATATTCAAAATTACCATGAAAACCATGATAATCGTGGGGCAGGACTCCCTTCTTAA
>JAWWML010000066.1:425898-458102 GCA_035047165.1 Ormyrus rosae
TTTAAATACGACAACCTCGCCCCGAGATTATCGTCATTTTCACGGTAATTTTAAATAGAAAATTTTGTCTGTGTACATTTCCTTTTAATTTAATCATTTCTCGTTCCTAGCATTACTTTCTGTTTGTTCTTCGTATCTTCTCAGAGCAAACAATACGGCGTAATAAAGTCCCCCTTCACTTAAAGTCAGGGAGAATAGGGTAATAAGAAAGAAGGGCAAACAGATACATTTTTTATTATGTTTTTGTTTACACACGAAGCAGTTCTTTGAGAAGTTTTCCAGCTTTACCGAATTTTTTGCTGTTGTTATACAGAATTTAAATCTATTTCATGCCAGAATTTTTACCAATACTTTAGTAACAAGTTTTTTTTTCACTTTTCTTCCTTTCACTCCTCGAGCTCTAAGACTATATGAAATTCATACAAGTTTGGGTTTGCGTTATTGCTTGGATCTTAATGAGATTGAATTTTTTCTCTCTCTGCACTCAGACTAATTGTATACTCTAGTATACTGTTGACTTTGAATTTCCTACCGCAGAATGTCTTACTGCTTCTCCGCGTATGTCTGTCTAGCAAAACCCTTGTTCTTGATCTTCTAATGCAGCAGTTGTTTATACGCAAACAATACGCACAGCCCCTTAAAAAGTAGATATTTGTTTCCTCGAGCTCGAAAAAATATAAAGAATTTCATCTTTGCGGATAAATCCAATAAAAATTCCATATGTACAGCTTACATTCCCTCGGCTGGAGCCTCTCGCAATTTTCCTTTATACAGCTCGTGACGCGGCGCTTATATCCACGAGTTCGCGCACACATACTTATCGAGGGGACAGCTATAATTCTCTCTATGCGGTGCGATTGTCTCGCGGCGGTCGTATCTTCCGTGCGCGAATATGCCAAAGTACGCGGAAGGAGCCGGCAAGAAGAAGAAGGAGAAAAGGAAGCCGGCCGCGGCTCTGTCTTTTTAGCCGCGATAAATTATGGCCGACGGGTAATTAAGCCGGCTAATTTATACGCTCGGAAATCGTCGAAAATCGCGCGCCCTACAAAAGGACGCATTGTCAAAGTGCCAAGTCGCTCAAAAAGCGATCGTAGGCCTTCGAAAAAGCGCCGCCGCCGAGGCAAGAGCGATTATCGGCGGCGGCGTGCAGAGAGAAAAACGTCTGTCCTCGAGGGAGCCGGAATCGCCGCAGCCGAGGCTATTTTCTTTGCTCCTGCGGAGGGGCTTCTCTCGATTCTGGGTCAAATGGATTGTAATCATCAACGGAAAGTTCATTTCGATATTAACGGAAACTTGCTTTTAAGCTGGCTTCGCCGCGTGGTGACGTATCAAGTCGGGGCCTTCTTTGTTTTCGGCAATTTTTAAAATTTCAATTTTAGTGATAACCTCCGAACTACTTTAGATAGTCTTAAAAAATCCTAGTTTCATTAAACCGTCAAAGAAATTGCTCTTATTAGTGCACATGTGCAGAAGCATGTTTACAAAGCTTATTGCTAATATCTTTTTAATTTGATCGTTTACTTATATTTATGATGACATAATTAGAATCTTCATTAAAAAATCTTCAATTTGGTATACGATTTTATAAAAATGAATTATTTATAATGGAATAAATACAAAATTAATGTCTTTTCACATAAGGTTACATTTTAAAATACACATTTTATAAACCTCGATTTCTCTAAAATTTAGTCGTTTTCAACATAAATTAAAAGTCTAATGCTCAAAGAATATTTTTGTCAAGTTTCAGATATTTTCAATTATTTATAAAATCTCGCCGAAGCCACCTTAAGAGTCTGTCGAATGCAAAAGTTTCAAGTTTTATACGTCAAGGGTTAGAAATAGTATTTCTAATACTTAGAGATTCATTTTACAATTTCAAACGAAATTACAAAATACAAGAGATTGTTATAAATAAAAAAAAATGTATAAAAGTCGATGTCACTTGATCCAGTATTATTCCAAGTGCAAGGTACGAGGTAAGTACAAAAGATTCGTTCTTTGTCAAAAGCTTCTGTCCACGAAGCCTGAAAGACCACCGCAATATCACTCGAAACGTGAAGGCCGTCGTGTGCAAACGTCCGCTGCAAGTTTTCGTACCGGTGGAGACGCAGCAGAAAGAGACAAAGCTCCTCTCCTTATCCGCGTTGCCTCTGCTCTTCTGTCCTTCCTCGACGGTATGTACGCGAGTTCGACTCGCGTACTTTCGCAACGAGCGGAATCGCTCTCTGGGAAAACGGAGCTTGTAGTCGCCAGGAAAAGAAGGATCCTTACTTATTTACAGGAGGAGAGTGCGATGAAAATTTTATCGGAATTCGCCGTTAGACTCTGGAAGGAGGAAAAAAGGCGCCGGACGCGAATTTTTCTCTGACCCTCCTGCAGTATTCAAGCTCCGACGGACAACTTTTCTTTTTCAAACTTTGATAGCGTATGCTGAGATTTTGATTATTCAATAATGTGGCTTCACTTGCTTAATAAAAATTACATAGATTTATCATTGGTCCAACGTCGTTAATATTGCAATTAATATTAAAAATTGTTTAAAGTTATTTAATAATGAATGAATTTATTTTAAAAAGTACGAACAATGCAGAAAAGTTTTGACGTACCTGCACAACTTTTTAGTCCTTTTTAAGGAAATTCTCTTATATATGTAAAATATATAATGTATGGAACTTTTAACTACAACTTTGCACTTTCAAACTCAAGAAGTAGATGTAAGTTGCGCGTGCAGAATTAGATCATCTTCTCGATATATCGATCGCGTCTTCAGAGTTTTCGAAAGACGTCTGAATAACTTGGTGTGCGCTGGGAGAAATGTTAAGTGTAAATTCTCGAAAAACTTTTCGTGCAACATTAATCACCAGCAGTTTGTACTGAGCCCACGCGTCATCCTCTCCTGGCAGCGTCAGTTACCGCGGAAAGAAAGCAAGCAAGCGAGCAAAGTGAATTTCGGGAGAGGAGATCGGTACAGCAAGAGGAGAGCGCATTACCCGGCATTAAGTCACCGAGATAAGCAGCTGCGTGTGGGAGGCGCACGCGGGAAAGGGAGCGAACCGGGCCGCGTCGTTTATTTTATAAATTGGGATTCCGCTTGCCTCCCTCGGGACAAAGAGAGAACCCGCCACGAATTCGTCGAAGCTCTTCTTCTGGCCCGATCGCGACGCGATTAAGCCAAGCGCCCGGCAAAACTCCCTTTCAGGTGCTTACCGATCGCACTCGCCAGATAGGAGAAACGTTATTTCGTCTTTTTAATGAGTATCAGATTTTCGGCCGAGGCGAAAGAGAGAGCGCCCGCGTGAGCCGCGGAAATTGATGGAGAAAGGCGCTCGGCTGCTTTCAGCCTGCTTCTTCTCTGCCGAGGAGGACCTACCTATCGCCCCAGACAGAGTTACTTTATCAAGCGATCGCGAGCTGATCAAGAGGATGTAGCCGAGGAGTCCAGTTTTTACTCTCGCCGTATTTTCGCATTGCCGCTCTCGGGAAATATTCCTCGAGACTTTTTGTCGGTCGAGCTTCTTAATGCTTCGGATTGACTTCAAATTCTCTGATAATTAGCCGGATATTCGGATTAAATACTTTAAACGAAACGATGCATCATTCAGTTTGGAAAAAAATTCAAAGAAAATTAATGGCTTTTTCAAGTCCCGACCATCAGAATTAAAAAATTCATTAAGAATCGTGAAAAATTGCCCAATTACGGCGGGTAAATAATAAGCTCTCGAGTACGGCGGGCCGGGCTAATAAATCAAGCGACAAAAAATGATTAGTAACCTATAGGGTTAAATAACTGTAAAGGCAAAAATCCAGCAACCTTATAATACGAGTCGAGTCTTTCTCAAGCGCGAGTCAACCTCCATGCAGTATCCTTTCGAGAATTTCTGGCATTGTTATTAAAATGAAATTAGCCCCGTGGACGGCTCAAAGTAATCGCGGGCGATGATCGCGATGCGGAGTGATTTCGGTGTAATTAAGAAGCACGTTTACGAGAAAATTAATTTTTACGCGCGGCCTCTCATGCATTATCATGGAAATGAATTTGGTCCCTCTAGCGTCTCCGATGTACAATTATCCGAGGCAATATTGTGCGCTCGGTAAATAATCACGACAGAAATCTCGAAAAATCGATTTCTGCCTCTCTCGGAATTCGCTTTTTAATTCGCAGAGATATAAATCTCAATTATGCGGGACGCCCGAGAGTACAATTTTTCAATGTTTACGGGCTTCGAGTTTGAAGATGTTAGTCGCTTTCGTTGTTAAAAATGAAGCTGTAACCTTTTGGGGGGCGGCAGGTCTTTGTTCAAATCGATCAGCTTCACTTTATCTTACTGCAGATTATAAGTACACCTTCATTTTTTCCACAACCTGTGCATGTGTCTTACGGTACTCTTGGCGTTTACCACAATTTTAGCAAAACTTTTGAATGTAGTGTAAATTCGGCGTATTATGCTTTTTATATTAAAACTCGAAACTCGTCCTTTATCGCAGCAGATAAGATTGGTGTTGTATTCGTCAAAGTCCGTTTTACCGTATCCGAAAAAATAAGGCGAAACTAAGGAATAAAAAGGCGAAAATGCTCCGTTAGCCACTCGCCTCCCTGAGAAAGCACTTGAAATGCAAAAGTTTCGCACGCGACTGTATAGCTTGAGTCTTTTAAAGGCTCTCGCTCCTCGACTCGAGGCTTCCTTTTGCCTTTTTTACCCCCTTTATTAAAAGGCCGCGGCTCGCGAGAATCCGCTGATCTTTTCGGCGATTACCGTAGATCTGCTTGCAGCGCGGTAATTAAAAAAATTCGTTCTCTCATTTTTTCTCCTCCGCATCCTGCATCCTGCCGAGCGCCTCGTTTCAGTTTCTGGAGGCCGCGATGGGAAAAATATCAATTGACCGTAAGAGATGCACTTCCGTTTCTGCGCGCGGCCAGGCAAGAAAGCGCCGACTCGAGTTCTTTCTTTATCGGGCAGTTTATTTCACTGCGGGCGGCGCTCGCGGAGGAAAAATGAAAAGTTGCCCGGGCAGCGGCAGCAGCAGCGTCACAGGTATTAAATCGAGGAAGAAAAACTCGCGTAAAACAACTCGAGAGACGATTCGAGAGTTGGCGAAAAAGAGAGCAGCAGCCAAGTTCCGAGTTTCAAGTACACACTCTGAGGCCACTTAAAACCTTAAAGACTTCGCTTTAAAAAGTTTCGAGGCCGCAATTCCGCTCTTTCTCGCTCTCGATTCCTCCCTCATCTTCCGGCGAATTGCGAAAGGAGCTGCTCGAGAGATAAGAGAAAAAAAAGCCGCGAGAGAAATCGCAATACGAGCGCGCAGTGCAATTTGCGAGCGACTTTGGAGATTTCGCGAACTGTCGTCACTTTGTAAATCGGTGGCGGCGACGCCCGCGACGCCTTCCTCGCAAATCCTGATTTAAGGAGCGAATAAGAAATCGAGGCGACGAGAGTAACCTCCCGCTTTATCTCCCGCACTCGTCCAATAAAGAAGAGAAAGAGAGAGTGGAAAGCGGCGGGCAATAAAGCGCGCTTATTCACGGAATAGAGTTCATTTGCATAGCTCGGACACGAGGCTAATTGCGGCTCTTGAACTTCTGAGGGCCGGGCCAGAGGTTAGTTTGTAAACCAACTTCCTTTTTGCCGGCAGCCTCTTTTTACGCCTTTGCGCAACGTGTCTTTGTGCGCGCGCCGGATTTTTTCGCATTCCCGCGGCGCCACGCTGGATACTAATCCCGCGCTCCTTTGAGCCCGGTTTATTGCGCCCGCCATTGTCTAAATTTCATAAATTACGGCTTTATCAATCAAATTCGTGGCATTTTTGCATTGTCGCTGATATTGAAATATGAGGGGCAAACGGTTCACTCGTGCAGGCGCGGTATGCCATTTTCGCATTGCCAGGTCATTTAAATTTATACTTTTTTAGACATTTATATTTTTCTTGAGACCGCCTTCTTTTACTCGTAAACGCGCCAATCGAACAGCACCTTTAACAAAATTGAACTTTTAGTGCATTCCTTGCCCGTACTTACTGTCAACAATGTACTCCTTAAAACAAAACGTGCAGCTTCGAAGGGTTAATGACGCAGCTTCGCCAAAGTGCAAACGCCTCGGTATTTAACACAACGTTAATCTTCTTTATTGCGTCTTTTATTAAGGCTTTTATAGCCCGATTGGGATTCCTTAAAATCTAAAAATACATAAATTACAGTAGCGGCTCTGGCGCAGCAGTATTCATTAAAGACACACCGTCCGCGGCGAAGAAGTCGATAAAAACGAAATGAAAAATTAACGGCCCTCTGATTTAACAACCCGAAAATATCGCTGCGCCGAATGAGGCGTTAAAGGGGGGAGAGGCTACCTTCGATTTCATAATGAACTGCAGGCTATGGAGAAAGCAGAAAAAGTGGTACACTTTGGTCCAGGTCCTTCCTATATGCACGTAGATGCGATGCGCGTTCGGACGTAAAGCGAGACTTTACGAGTCGCCAAAGTGAGGGATTGGATTTTTCGACGCTCGTTCGCCGATGCCCATACAGCCCGTGACCTTTTTTACGACTTACGATTGCAAGCAAGGTTACAACCTGCTCTTCTGCGAGGCTTCCTCTTTCTCGCTTCTTCCGCTATCTCCCTCTTTCCTTTTTACCACCTGCTCTTTCTGCGAGCGGGTGTTTATCGATTATTCCGATCTCGTAGCAAGGGAAAATTTCGCATTCAACGCTGCAGAGTAATTTTTCATACGTACGTCGAAAACATCAAACCTTTGTACGCTGCTTTTTTGATACCTTGCACCCTTCCCTTCCCGCCCGTGACGAGCTGCTTTACTTATGTCTTTAGTCAGAATTCAGTGCCTGCTTGCTGAGTATTCTGAGTATTCCCTTGTTTATATTGATGCATAATAGTTAAAAGGTAGATTGTCCCTGTAAATGGAAAATTTTTTGTAGCACCTTTTACTTTCGTGTTTTCACGAAATTCAAATTTGTATCTTGTCTTGTTTTTTGCCAATCCCAACGCAAAATCCGAATACATTTGCATTTTGATATTGAAGTTTTCAATCAATTTAAAATGCAAATTATAAAAATTTAGTTGGCTGTCATGGCTGACTTTTTATAAAAATATATACTAGTTGTTACGAACAAGGGAGAAAAAAGGAAATTATTTCTTTCGATCTTAGCGCCACTAAGATCACGAAAGAGGAATTACGTGACGCATGTAAGAGATGCGTGGACGAGACGCCGCGGAGATTAGAAATTGTTTTATCTCCATAGCAACAAAAAAAATAATATAATAATAGAAAACAGTTTTGTCGACACTTTTTTTCTCGCCTTCCGGACGGTTCGGAGCGAGAGCTTTAGTTTTAGTTTTTCATTGTAATCCGAGACTAATAAAGTTGATTATTCGCTACAAAAAGTTTAATTATTATCACTTCAGTCGCGTCATTTACATTTTGGTGCCGAAACCCGGGAAGGGTTAACATTTATCTCGGGAGAATTTTTTTCGGGAAGAAGTGATTTTTTTCTTGGAGAAAAAAAATGAAGAGAAAGTACAAATCAAATCCAAAAGAAGCAAAAGAGGTGGAAACGAATTCGGAACCGTCACGACCAAAAAGAACTCGAGGCACGACAGCGTCAAAGACGTCGGCTGCAGCACCTCATGCAGAATCCACGGATCGACGGATTACTGGAGACTCGCAAGCTCAGTACCCTAGTGACTTGAATAACACTTTTGAAGCAGCAGCGGGGGGAAGGCCGTCCCTTACGCGATCGACGTCGGTGCCAGTTTTGAACATGGAAGATTTTGTGTTTCCACCAAAGGTTAAAGCGTTTTCAAAACCATCCCTTCAAGGGGCCGTAGAAAAGGCCAGAGCAGAAGCTGCAGCAGTTTGGAGGCGAAAACTTGCGGAGTCAACAGTTCAAAAGGGCTCAATTATACCGGGTCATCGAGGTTATGGTCAGTTAACAACTTCAAATGTCGCCCGCAAACTTCAGACACCTTTAACAGCGCAGAGAACACCACACCTGGCAACTACAAAGCGTGTGCTTTCCGCTCACCCTAAGGTGTATTCAGCGGCAACTCGCGTTGCTCGAGGATTCTCGAGTTGCGGAAGGAACGACGGCGCACTCTCCGGTATGTCTTTCATCGGGGGCTGACGCACTCGATCTAGCATGCTCATCGACAGCAGCGGCGGAGCGCTATTCGGCGCGTCCTTCATCGGCGGCTGCGGCGTTCGGTGCCGCGCACTCCTTGACGGCAGCGGCGGAGCGCTACCCTGTGCGCCCTTCATCGACAACTGCGGCGTTTGGTGCCGCGCACTCCTTGACGGCGGCGGCGGAGCGCTACCCTGTGCGCCCTTCATCGACGACTCCGGCGTTCGGTGCCGCGCACTCCTTGACGGCAGCGGCGGAGCGCTACCCGGTGCGCCCTTCATCAGTAGCAGCGGCGCTTAATCAGGCGCGTTATTCATCAACTTCGGCGGTGCAGAGTTATGCAACCCCATCTCCTTCGGCGACGTCACACAATTCTGCGCTCTTTTCGCCTGCGAGGACGATCGTAGACGATTGTCTACGATCGCCTCGGGTCAGAAACGCCCACGTACGACTTCGCGTATTCTCCGATTCCAACTACTGGAAATAATAATAACAATTTTGAAGACGATCTGATTCAAATTAACATGAGCGATAATGAGATAAATTACAGCGATATTCGAAATGATCTTAACAATCAATTGCATAGCACGGACCGTTTTCAAAATAATGTTCATAATCCGAAAGACAATCTTACCAGTGATAATGTAGGTATTTCAATTGCGAACGCACTTCATGACATATTACTAACGATTAAAGTTGTAATCCGAGACTAATAAAGTTGATTATTCGCTACTAAAAGTTTAATTATTATCACTTCTGTCACGTCATTTACACTAGTATTTGGCTTTTTTACGAGAAAACAAAATCTCAACAACAGTCAGTTCATTTTCGTCAACTTTTAGCTCAATGAAAACAAAAAGTCTGTACAAGCAACATTTCAACGAACAATGCTTCCAAAAAGTTTTTTACGATACACCAACAGCTGGAAAACAGCTTTTTTTCATGATTACATTTTACATTTTTAAAGTTCGCTCGTATTGTCCTCGTAACGGCAGCCGTTCAGAAAATACACAAAATTCTCATGTCCCGAGGGAGTTTATACTATTTTTTTTTTAAATAGATTTCTCGTTTTGTAATTTCTCCCCTGCAATTGGATAATTTTCTTTCTCAATGCAAAACGTACCTCTTGATCAATAAAAGATAAATTCTTCAAAAAGTTCAAGGCAAATAACAATCGATCGCAAGGAATCTTATAAAAATCTTTTTGGCAGGTTAAAAATGCGAGATAAATAAAAGAGTTGATAACTTTTCCATGAAAAAGAAAAAAGAGAATTCAATGCGGGATATTGCACAGAAACGGGAAGTTACGCATAAAAAATTTCTGGACTGGCGACGATTGTCAGCCATAAAGCCCGGTAGAATTGCTGCGATTTTTGAATCGCTGAGGCAATAACGGTTCGGATTTCAGGCGAATACACGAAACGAATCTAAATGTAAATATTTCATTGAAAGCATATACACATATCGACAAACAGGCGGTGCTTCGCCTTCTTTGTGGATGCTGCTAAAGTCCTGATGGACTTCTGCTCCGTCCGCCAAGCTAATACTCGTTGATACCCTCCGTCGCGTTTTAATGTTTCATACTATGCACTCCCCCGGCTTATTTCAGTTAGGCTGGCATTAGACTTGCCTTGGATGAGATGGATAAATCCCTGCTCTCGTGTCTATACCACTGCCATAGACCAATTAGCTTTGTGAGATGTATTAGGCACTAATTACCTGGTAAAGGTCATTGGGATTAAATATTTTAGTTATTTCTATGATTGTAAGAGTTACCTGCAATATCTTACGAAAATGTTCAAAGCAAGGAACTACGCATGTATAAGGTACTAAATGGTTCTTACGTCCCATTCTGGCACACTGTGTATAAATAAATTACTATATACATCATAACATATATTCATAAATATTATATATCTGTCTACATTTATACTATTAGAATTAATGGCCATTATATAGCTCTGCCAGCCGCCTGCAGGTTAATTTCCATATTTACATATCCATTTCATTATTTTTTACGTTTTTCAAAATTAAAAATGACAAGAATTCCGTTCTTATACATATAATTAATTAAAACTTTAATTACTGAAAATTGTTAATTTATAATTATTTACATGATGTTATTGTTCTCTGTTTCAGGTAAGTTTCATGTTCGACTGACAATTGAACAAGCCCCGGTAAGAATAGTGCGCTAAAAAAAGATTTGGTGAAAAATAGTAATTTAATTTCGACGCTAAACAAAAACTCTAAAAGCGTTTCCGACACGTGTATCTCCTAAGGTACGGTAAAGTGAGGCAGAGCCACAATTAACATACCAAATATCCGCCTTTTGGAATTTTTTCGACGGCTATTTACCAGTTACAACATGCAGTTGCAGCCGCAAAAAGAAGTTTGCTTTCAGCGGAGCCGCGGAGACGCGCAACACACAAGGGCCGATGAATTATTAGGCTTGCCAGGGCTTTCCTCTCGTTCATTACGAAATAATTCGAATCCTCGCGCGCGAAGAATTCCGTGTAAAGAATTTCTGCGCCGCCCGGTATGATTTAACTCGGTAACGAGATTACGATCTTTAAAAAGTGGCGTCGATAAATCGAATCGAAATTCTCGCGACCAGTCAGATGATCTCGACGAAACCTGTTTACAGTTTCCGATACTTTCAGTCACGTTTGCGCTCCGAGACGCGCCGCTGCAGGAATAAGCAAAAAACGACCAAGAGACGAAGGTATAGAAGGAGAGAATAACCTCCGGAGAGGGAGAGTTCGATTCAAAATCAAATTCAGCGCGGACATTCGCGAGGCCGTTAAGGCTGATAAGGACAAGACGCTTTGCGCTCGGGTATTTCAGAGAAGCGTCCAATCAGATTTATGCTAACTTTAGAACGCGGACGGGCTGAAAAGCCTCCGGAGCACAAATTTTGATCAGATTACACGGGATGTATTTCGTAGTACCGAATGTTTCTGCATCTTCAACATGATAACTTCGGGTAAAATACACGCTAAAATTCGTTACAATACGAGAGATAAGATAACCGAAATAGAATGGGATTCCCATCGTTACGATGAATACATTTGAATGCGCAAGAGGCCATTTTTGATAATCTAATTCACGATGACGCAGTGCTTTATCCTTCCTTCCTATCTCGAAAAATTCAGTGCTTCCCTCGCGCAAAACAACTTGAAAACTTGCACCTCTGAATCTCTTTATTAATAATTCAAACGATATCGAAAGATTTACAAACCTTCCCCCCCCCCCCCACATTTTACACAACTTTCAGCAATAATCTTGACGATTGATTGCTCCACAATACTGCTAAACTCCCTGTCCGGAAAGTTCAAAGTTCTCACAGCGCAGCACAGTAATGCTATTGAAATAGGACATCTAAAGTTCATCAGGCATTACCGCAGCAATGACATATCCTGTGAATTCATGTGCGTCGTCGAGGCGCTCGATATCATCGATGAAAAGGCACAATAAGAGCTCGGCTCTTAATTAGTCCCCGCGAATCTTGCCGACTAATCTAATTAAGAGCATCGCTCGAATTCTCGCCTCTCCCCGTAACCAGTCCGGACTATAAAAATTCCGGAGTAAAAGCGCGAACGCAAGAAGCGAGGAGGGAAAAAGCGCGTGTGCCGTTAGGGCTTCGTCCGCCGGGAAATACGCAGGCGCAAGTGTCCCCGTGGGACGATCGACGAGGCCGTGTCTTCTTCTTCTTCTTTCCTCGGCTTTGTCGCGGCGGCCAGATAAGAAGCTGAGATACAGAAAAAACGACGGGGGAAAATAACGAAATATCGGGCTTTCTTTAGCGGTGATATATTTGCGTAAGCCGCCGAGGATAAAAGGAGCGATGATCGTACGCGCGCGTGTGGATAAGTGCCCGCACCGAGAGGCGGAGGATGAGAAAGAGAGGGAACAGCTGAACCTCCGGGCTGGTTCTCAGAAGCTACCGGTGCTGCGACGGTCGGGAGAAAGAGAGAGAAAGAGGCAGAGAGGGAGAGAGGTTGGATTATGCTGCCAGAGGGTATATTTATCGGGCAAGAATGTACGCAGACGCGCGGACGTGATTACAAAGAGACCGCGAGAGTCTTTCGACCCGAATGCAACCGGCGCCGCGGATCGTCGACGATTCCTTTGACTTTTCATTCATGGCTCTCTTCGCTAGACGAAGTTGCCCCCGATCGACTTATTTAAAGAAGACGCTTCGGGCGAATGTCGGGAACGACAGCTCGACCTGCGGGGATGCGCGCCCTCGTTACCATATTGGATGGACCAAACGATTTCTTGAATAATGATGTTTCGCCTTCGAGTCTGGCCTTCTACTGGAAAATTCATTTGCGACGAGAGATTTTTATTATTTGCATAAAAGTAACCAACAAAAATTTTAAACATTTATTTTTCACTCGCTTTATTCTGATTCCTTATAGTTACACAGAAACTCATCAACGCGGTAATAATTACTTGAAAACTATTCCAATCTCGTGTTAATATACATATTGATTTCTAATTTAGGTGTCATGACCGCTTTCATAACTAAATACAGGTTAATATTAGCCATGCACTTCTACTTACACATTTCTAATAAAAATTACGCTTTGTCTGTATTTTTTATCCAAGTAAAAGGGATTTTAAAAAGATTTTTTTATCTCATCTATTTTTACCTTCTGTATTATTACTGGTATGATGTAATATTTGATTAAAAAATGATAAAATACGAAACTACTACTAACGAACACGTATTTTTATACTAGGAAGAAAAATTATTAATAGTACTTTTCGACACTGGGGTGGAAGTTGAATATTTTTTTTTTCTCCCGAGCACGAGGTAATACATTAGTATCAAATATTATGTTATACCACGAGTGCGCCGAAAAAATGTCAAAGTCGTGATTTTGAGGTTAGAGTGGTATAAAAATAATTATTGAAAAATGTGTTTGCAACTGCGCGAATGGGTATACATTAGTGAAATTAATATTTATTCTGCTTGCGTATTCTGTAAGTTCAATTAACTAACAGGAGAGCTAATAAACATGCAAAGTCTAGCTATACAAATACACTCCATCGAATTATCCTCGTCTGCTTCATCACAATTAACTTGGAATCGTGGCAATGATTAATTTCTCCCATTATTGAAGAACTACGTGGCGATCAGTCGATTGGGGAAAGCTGTTTGCCTTTTTTCTACCTCTTGAGCTTCTTATACTTATCGAGCTAACTAAATGTTTAAATTCAAAATAGATAGGGACTTGAAATGTTGCATATCGACACTTACGAAATGTTAATTTGCAAGGGTTTGATACGTGTTAACGCTGGTTATTGATTTGTTAAGTTTACTTTAGCATAATTAAAAATAACGAAAGAATAGGAAACACTCCGTTTCTGTCTCCCATTGTTTAAGTATCCGCTCTTTTTACGGTAAAATCAATTTGCTTGTTTGAAACTTAGTATTACTAATTAGATAGAATTCTCACTGGAAGAGGTGAACCTATAAAGCAATTCATTTGTACGTACTTGAACTATTCGAGTCAACATTTTCCGAGATTCCCATGGACTTTTTATTTTGCGTTTTGTCGAGGGTATTCAAGTGTACGCTTAATTAGTTTCAATCTAATTTTCTGACTGGCAGAACAAACCGACCCATTCAGTCGGCACGTAAGAATCTCTTTAACCGACGAAAACAACACTACGCTTAATCATTCGGAAATCACGTCAAGTCGACCAATTAAATTTTCTCGAGTTCCGGAGAAAGCTCGATACTTTATTAACGGCCATTCTTGAGCGCGGTGGTCCAGTTCCGCTCCTCGTTAACGGAAAGACAAGTAATACAGCAACGGGGAAAATTCTCGAGTAGCGCAGCTTGAGAGTTCGAAGAAAATTTTCGAGGAAAAGCCGGTAAGAACGTTCGTTACCGTGACGAAACGTCAAGTGCGCTTATTCGGTTAAGAAGCAGGGACGCAAGTCGCAAGTTGCAATGTGTAAAGACATCTTTCTACACTTACTAACGATAATATTTTCTTTTTCTTTTCAGAAACAAGTTTTCTCTGACTTTTTTGTTTCTACACATACGTGAAAAATACAAGTCTTTTCCCGAATGTAATTAAAAATCGAGCTCAGATTAGGCCCTAATTGTAAGTCAGTCACTCCCGAAGAAAGAAATACATCTCGGAAAGTTCGATTCTCCGGCGAGCGCATCGCCGTCCTAACAGGTATGTGCGCGGAGCGATATGCCGGGGCATACATAAAAATCGGCCGACGGCAACTGGGGCAAAATCTGCACTCGTGGCGCACGTCTATCTCGTATCCCCGTACACAGACACACAGCTCGTGCAACAATGATCTCGGGGAGTTCGAAAGCCGCTCGATGATTTTTACAGGAGCCTGCAATGGGGGAGGGAGAAAACGTGGCCGCAGAAGCCGTCGAGCAGAGATAGCCTCCTTCCCTTCCGCGGCACGACGTACAGCCCGGATTTTTGCCAGCTGAGGCGCGATAAGGCAGACAAGAGAGGAGAGTTGTTAGGTTAACGGCTCGAAGCTACGCGCCAGAGCGAGAGGCAAAAATAACAAAGCGAGTGTGAGCGGGAAGAAGACCTGTCAAGATATCAAGGAATCTGAATACCAGAGGCCAAGTTATTCAGCAAACGAGCAACACTTGAGAAACGCGGCCCTTGCTTACTTGCTTTCTCTCCTCCTCGCGAGGCTTATCCGAGCGCGCTTTAAAATGCTCTCTAACTTTAGGGTGTGGTGCGCATTAGCGCTTTTACAAACAGATTCTTTTCGACCTGCCCGAGAGCCCGCTGAGAGTTTCGATGATTAACCCTAATTTTCAATTAGCAATACTTACTAGCTTAGGGACCAATGTTTAGATTAAAATTTGAAATACTACTCGAGGAAAAGGTGAATAATGGTTTGTCATTTATTACTTCTGATCCGGGATGCGATGGCGTCCAAGTAGTTCCAGATTTTTTCGACTGCTGTGTTGAAACAAGTAGATTTGCGAAATGTACATGAAGTATTTGGGCTCTATTGTGACGTCACTTTGTGCACGATTTAGAGTTGTGATGTCATCTACTTACAATCTTGATAGGATTATATTTCTTTTCCTATCCAAGATAATCAGACGTTTAAGAATGCTAAGAATTACAGCAATCTCCGATGTACTGGATAGTTTAGAAGTTTTCGAAAACTTGAACTAAGTCGAAGTAAACTTTTTATACGATTATTCACCGATAAACTGCTGCAAAACTTTAATTGGCCTCATCTGTAAATTGATCCTCTCGTTAAAGGCTAATAATAAAAATAATAATAGCAAAAGTAACACAGTGTACACTTTATGTGTTTAATTTTGCGATTCGAAAGAGTCTCATTAAAAATTAGAATAATTTATAGGCAGACTTTTTCCTCGTGCTCTCGCCTCCTTGTTCTTTAGTATGAAAGCATATATAACTTTGCAAAATTACTTACTGCGCGCGGTACGCAGAACAAGGTACACGATACACTGCGCTTCTTAATTAAATATGCTGTAGTCGAACAAAATTTGCATTAAAAATAAACTCCGGGCATGTATTTTCGCTTTGCCGGCGATAGTCGACTGCTCACCGCGAATACAATTCCCGATAGATATAACTGATCGGACGAACAATGCAAATTTATTTGCTAAACGCGATTAATAAATACCTGCCTGAATATTATCAACAAATCGTCGGATGGATATTTTATAGTTCAGGAAACCAAATCATTTATAAAAGTAATAACAGGATGGTAAGGCAGTGTAAATTTATTTTGAGTAATCGACAACGAGGACACATTGATCTCGTAAGGTACGAGTTGCGCAACTTTTAACAGCGATAATACAATTATTAATCAATGCTCAATTAGTCGTTGAAATTGTGAGCAAAACTAAAAGGCAAGATTTATCGTCAGCTTTCACCGATTCTGCCTTTTATTTTCTAGTCACCCTGCGGCTCGTGAATATTATTTGAACGTAAAATTATGACGGCCAGTTTCAAAGTCCTTATTCGATAAGCATTGGGACAAAAATATAGCACAGCCATCAGTTACGGAACAAAACTTTCAACTGCTGTTCATGCTTAATATACGTATAGGGGCTAACATTTTGCCGTTATAAAATAGAAAAAATACTGCCTTCAAATAAATAATGAAACGGACCTTAAAATTTAATCTCTGACAATTTTTCCCTCGAACACTTGGCTCTTGCCTTTCTCTTGTTTTACCTCCTCGTCCTGCATTATATAGAAAGCCCCCGCGTTATATAATTCTCGTTAAATCGCTAGTTTTTCCTTATCTGGATTACTTTGGCAATCGTTTTTTTAGATTGGCTCGACGAACTATCTATTAAATTAACTAGATGTAAAAATGTTGCCCTCGGGTTCGACGCCAGGTATAATAATCGTATTACCCTTCTTTACAATCTTCAGAAGAAATGTGGAATTTTATCTTTCTGCCCAGATCAAGTCTTACAATGTTGCATTTATTAGCGTATTAAGCGAAAAGTTTAACGAACTAAAATCTCAAGAAGTAGTTGTACTTTATTTGGAAGTATATATATATATATATAAATTTCGTAAAAAGAAGACAGAAAAGAATTTGGATTTAGTTCCTGGTAGGGAAGCAGAGCAGTAGAGTCCCCTTCTTTCATCTAGATCCTGTTACTCGCGCGCACTTGCGCTTCAAGCGGCATAAGAATGTCGGAGTCAGAGAAAGCCAAAAAGCTAAAGCGGACATCTAAAACGGAGAGCAGAGGAGGCTTCTTGTAGATTCGCACGCGCCGACTTTTCTCCATCTCTCCGTGAAAAGAGGATAGAAGGGGATACGTCGCTCATTGCCTGCATGCCGCCGTCTTTATGCTCGTCTGCCCGTGAAAAGGGGCGCAAGCTCCTCTCCATCGCCAGTTGCCGAGTTATCCGAGACGATCGCCTTTGAAATTAATCTGCGCCGATCGAAAGACGATCGAGAGGAAGACGGAGATAGCAGTGACGCGATGCTGCTCGACGGCTGAGAGCGACGGAGGAATTCAAATTTATTCGAGGAGGAGCTGCGCTCCTGTTTCCTCTCTCCTCGCGCCCAACAACACAAACGCGAGCGCCGACTACAACTGCCTCTCTCTCTCGGAGTTTGTAAGCGATAAAAAAATCGCGGCGATAAATTATACAAGCCGTAAGCCAGGAAATGAAATTAAGGTGCACGCGTGAGATTTCGCCTTTTTTCGACGCGCCGAGCTTGTTGCTTCTTTTTGAAGGACGCGCTCGCGTTGAAATTCGGAATGTTTTTCTTTTTTCTCTCTTTCTCTCTCCTTCAGAGTCCTTTTTTCGCTCTCGAATCCGTGGCGGTTTTGAGCGGACGTTTATGCGCAAGTCGTGCGACTTGATATTTTATGCAGGGATTTTGTGTCGTTTTTTTAAGAGCTCTAACAAGAGATTCTTTTTAATTATGTACATAGTTGACGCTTTCATTAAATGTTGTGTGAAATTTCAAATAATTTTAATTTCATCATCCATTTTGATCCGTAAATCTATTTTTAATACTTTGTAAACCAAAAACGGCTCTAGCACTGTTTACCATAAAAAATTAAACGAATAATTTCGAATCGAACTTGATGACCAGTATAGTAACGGGGCTAGGAAAAAAGCAATATATCAAGCGTGCTTCACATCTTCTTGAACAATACGATGCACCGCCCGGCTCCGTCATCCGCAAAATCAGAGAGCCCGCGACTCTGGCACGGTGCCTTCCTTAATTAAAGGCAAAAGGAGGAGCTCGAGAGAAAGAACGAAGCTCGAATGAATGAACTCGGCACCGAGGCACCTGAGCCTCCAAAAGGCAGCCGCAGTCCAGACGAGATCCGAGTTTGGTAGCTGCCGGCTTGCGCAGATACACGCGAGGCCAGCAGCAGTTTCCGTTCGTGGAAAAGATAGAAGAGAAGCAGGCGCCTCGGCGAGCATATGAGCGATGGCTCTTCGCGGTTCTGCGGCGAGCGGCCGCGCTACCGATTGCTCGCACACGCGGCGTATAATACACTTAGAGAGAGAGAGGAGCTCCTCGTAAACCAGTTTTCTCCGCACGCACCTCCTCTCGACTCGCAGTAAAGAAGCGGCGTGCGTACGTACGAAGGAGAATGGGAGGGAGGGAGAGAGAGAGAGAGAGAGAGAGAGAGAGAGAGAGAGAGAGAGAAATGACGCGCACGTTGTTTTTAACGAGCGTACGCGGAAAAAGGCCTCTCGTTAAGTCAACAAGACGAGCCTTGCGAGATCCTGCGAGCCCTTTTTCTCTTTCTTCTCTCCTCCTCCTCCTTGGGCTCCTTCTGCCTCTCCTCCCCCTCTGCTTCTCTCGCTGCTCCTTCGCTGATAGCCTGCTTATGGGCTCGATCCATCCCCTTATTGCGTGCGAAATTGAAAAAGTCCAGCGGCTATATTAGATTAAAAGGTACGCTGCTTGATACTCGCTGTGGGCTAGTGAGAACAAAATTCACGGTGCAGCGGGTAACAAGTCGGCCCTGCTAATTCTTGCGTCAAACATTTTTTTCTAAAATTCATCAATATAATTTAATGAGGAAAACGATGCTTTTATTGAAATTTCAAGCTTACTCAAACAAAAGTTTGATTAAACTTAAAAGTTGTTTGGAGAGAGTAACAATTGTTGGGATATTATTATTTTATATACTCATTGAATGCAGGCGAAATCCCACGGCACATTTACCTCGATTCAGGACTCGGCGAATTCATCAGTTTCTAAATTCATCAATATCTCTGATATAAATCCAATTAAGGTAACGCTTCGCTTATAAACGAGCGTTTTCCTCACAAGCGGGCAACGAAATGCTAAAAAAATCAAGTGTATACCGATTTATACGTTTATAAAAGGCTCGCGTCGATACCTCATTGTAATTTAAAAGCACGTTTACCCAAAGTATGAAGAAATAGCATTAATACCGTACTCGGCATACACCTGCTGTGTTCTACGCTAGTATCACACGTATACGTACGTGTATACATTGAAGAATTACATACCGAAAGTAGACGTTGCACAATACTGAATTTTGTTTTAAAATTAAAGAGCATCAATTATTCTGAGATTTTTCTGAGCTTTCTCCGGTAAATTGGCAAGTTGAACTCGCGTTTGTCGAAAATCAACCTGTAAAATAAGCACTCGAGCCCTTAACGGATTTCTATCTTTCGGCCAAGGGAACCAAGCAGGCTCAACTCGCCTCGAGCATTAAATATTTTTCCGTTAAAGAAACAGCGAGCCGACAGGAACTCACGAGTAACCCTATATGACGAAGAAGATCCCTGCGGAGGAATAATGGGCTAAACGTGTCTCGATTTAATCAATTTCGAATCCTCCGCCCGAGAGAAAGAGCGGCTCTCCGACGTTGAATCCGCCGACGACGATCGTGCAATTTTCCGCCGGCAAGAGAGAGAGGGACAGAGAGGGTCTGCAGCTCCCGAGAGCTCGCGCCGGCAAAAAATGCCATCGATCTTCGTATAATGCTAAATTTACAATGTAGATTCAGCGAGCATAATGTCAAAAATCCCGCGGCGGTCGTGCGCTCTCTCCATACGCGAGCCCGTTCATCATCCTAGATTTGCCCGGCGATGGTCCGTCGCTCTCTCCATTAGACGCGAGAGACAATGAAACAGGACCCGAGCAAATAGAGAGAGTTATTGGACATTCAAATTTAGTGCTCCGTTGGATCTTTGTTTTTCCTTTTTTTTTTCGAAGAGCCGCGCTGAAATCTGGGCTGCATGTGGAATTGCGCGCGAACTGCTGTTTTTCCTCTCCAAGCTACGAGGAAGTTTTTTTTCCGGGCTTTAGTCGTAAAGAACAAGTAATGCAGGATGCGAATGGGTGTAATTTTGACTGGGAATGCTTTAATGAGAACTGAACTAGGTCGGATGGTTATTTTAACTTATAAGAATAAGCTTTTTCGAGAGTGTATTTACTTTTGAAATAGTTCAAGATTTTCAAACAATCAAAATTTATTATAGAAAAATGCTTTGTTTTACTTGCTGTCATGTGGAAAATTATCGTCTTGCCTTAAGCTCAAACAATCAAAACAGTAAAGTGTAAATTGCAAGTCAATGTTATTCTTACTCTCGTATCTCTTCTTCAGAGCAGCGTTGAGAGTCTTCAAAGCTGTTGATCTTTCAACGGCAGAGTTTTATTCTCATGGTTACAAGATTATTTACGTTTTAACACCTGATTATTAAAATTGCTTTTCAGTTTTAAATAATAAACCGAATCATCAAAGATTTACGCCGGAAGTTTGTGTATTAATGAAAATTCTAACAATTTTTGCATATCACATTTTAAATATTCCGTCTTTCTTTCGAAGTATATATACTTATAAATAATTCTCTTTATTGCAAAAAAACATTTCCTATATAGTTCGAGAATTGTCGGTAAAAATAGTTTTTACGATAACAGAATGTCAGGGAAAACGTGACAGATAAATACAACAATTTTTTGTTATTATCAAAGGGCAACGTTCAAATATTTTTCTCAGACTGGGCTACTAAAAGTTAACAAACTTTGCGTTGAAAAAAAAAAAAAAAAAGATTGGGAGCATCGGGACAAAAGGGGGTAGAACTCGAGCGATTTTCTATGCAAGTCGAGCGGTTCGATTGCGGCAATATCATTTGATCCGCTGCGCGAGAATAACAAATGATTCGTAGAAAACGTGCCCGATGCTTCGGTCGAACGAATTTCTTTGCACATCTCTCTGCTTCCTGTTTTTTGCTTCCCCTCTTTTCACATATTTATCCAGCTATCCGAGCTTTTCCCGATCATCTAAGTACGTAACAGACACGTTCGCGCATCCATTACCTGGATCATTCTACGCGGGAATTTATAATTTTTATCCAACTTTGAAATAAGAAGCTAGAATGCAAGAAAATAAAAAATTTTGAATTTCTTTTTTAATAGAAGCGCTAATAAGCGAATTTAATTACATTGAATTTTCGATAAAGTATTTGTTTTCGGTATCTTAATTGTATGAAGTTCAAAAGCGAAATAAAAATTCTTCGATCTCCGAGATTGTGAGTTGTTACGGAATCGACTGCCTCCTTTTTCGCTTTAAAAATCAGTAAAATGTACGTGTGTGGCCTTTTGAGGATTCCGATTCGATCTTATTAAGTGCATATTAAGATAAATAACATTTTTTATTGATAAGCTTGTGCGTAAAGTGCGAATTGATATAAAAGTATATGTTGGTTTTCAAAAAACTACCATCGTGTTTTTTGTATTTAAATTTCATATGAATTTGAATTTGCCCTTAAAAATAGTGCGAGTATCATTAATTCGAGGCAAAAACTCATTATTTTTTATTGAAACCCGAAAGCAGTTATCGATGCGATACGCAAACGTAATGAAAAATTGTTGAATTTTTGATGAGCAATGAAAAAAGTCGCCAAAGTTTGAAATTCGTCGACCCAGCCTGATTTTTGTCTGGCCGAAAATACACGATTTGAAGGTGGAGAGGTCAGAGAATTCCAGCGATATATACGTATTTTCTACATATCTATTATGCAGGCGAGCTACGGCTCTCCTCTTCTTGTCAGGTTTCCGCACGTATACATGTATATGCTCGACAGCGGGAGAGTCTTCATGCCTATTGTGCTATTTCAATCCCCTATGTATGGATAGACACGGCACATACGCGGTCGCAGCGGTAGCATAAAATATGCAGAAACGGTAGTACAAGCCTGTGTGCGTGAGTCTAGCCCGACGAAACTGCAAAACGAGGAAAGAGGGGCGGAAAATAAATTCTCTCTCTTTCTACCTGCTTTTTCCGTCCCTTTTGCGAGCCAGGATGCTTCCTCTCTCTCCCTCACACACTCTCGTTCTCTCGTCAAATGGATGGAATGTGTTTCACTGCGTCAGATTTGTTTGTTCGTTCAAGTCGAATTTAACGGTATTTCAGATATTTTCATCATGTGCAGCAGTTTTTTCTGCTTTACTTTACTTTGCTTTTTTAAATAACTAATTTTTTGCGGAGGAGCGCACGCGGTAACATTAAAATCACTTTTTTAAGGGAAATATTTTCTCCTGTGTCGTTGTTCACACGCTTAATGAGAAAGAAGATTTACAGAAACTCGTCTCTTACTCGTTCTCAATCTTTATTACCGCGAACAGAAAAACTGGTGTCCTCGGAGAAAATTAAACCTTGATATATTATTGCCGGACTCGTCGTTTATGTGAAAGTAAGAAACTTACATCAATTCTGATTACAAAAAATCTGTTTCAAGGGACGGTGTAACCAAATTATTCTCTGCAAATTGTCGCGACATCGAGGAAAGCTATTTTCATTATTTTTCGTAATAGATGAAAAATCGCAGGCAATGAATTTAAAAAAGCAGGCGAATCAAATTTTTGCCAAAGCAATTAAAAGCTAGATATGCAAATTCGTGGATTCGCAGAAGCGCGAGGTTTGCGTCGGAGAGTACACATTTCAGGGGAATACTCACGTACGATCAGCGTTCGTCGGTCTGCGAGCGAGTTTGTATTTCCCGCGCGCGCGCGCGATCATAATCCCCGAGCGGTTTTTACGCACATGGACTCGCCGGGGGAATCAGCGCGTTCGTTTGACGAGATTCGCGCCGATTTGTGCGGGCGCGCCTACGTACATAAACGCGGGAGCCAAACGCGCCCTCGAATGTAAATACGGAGGCAAAAAAGATGCGCGATCGCGGTTTATACGCGCGCGCATAAACGCTTTTGTGGCTCGCTGTGTGCTCTGCGCTCTCGATCGCTCGTCCCGGAAAAAGAGATCCCATTACCAAAGGATTTTTCTTATTGCGCAGCTGCTATTAGAGCGCTTGTGCGCGAGGCTCGCTCCTCGTTGATAGCAGTCCTGATTTACAATTACTGGAGGCTGCTACGGCATTTTTTCAAGCCCGAGTTACGAGCCGTTTTACGAGAGATGACGATGACAACGACTTGGATCGCCGGATTCACGCCTCTTCTTTTCTCTTTCTGCCTTTTTTGGGGAAAAACCAGAATATTGAATTCCTTGTATAATTTTATCACCGTTGTTTCGACAACTTGTTTCAGATTTTATGCTAGTCGCTTGCAGTGTGCATTTAATTAATTCCGAGACCCATCGTTTCATCTTTATTTACGGCCAGCGCCAACTTTTTCAAGTAAAAAAGTAACTTTGAGATCTTGAATGAAACTGTGTTTCCCTACGTTATTTACGCAACTTAGAACCGTATAACGTCATTTCAATTGACAGCGTGACAGTGGCATGACTCACTGATAAGCTGAAACATTCACGACAACATGACAAAAGCTTTTACTTATTACCTAATCGTGTGTCAGTATGTATTTCTTATAAGAACAAGCATCCGCGTGCTCCTTTGCATTCTTGACTTTTTCAATACAAGATTGAATACTTTATGGCTGTCACATTGGATCTATAAATTTCATAAAGGATAGTCTTGCTGCCGTATAAAGTCATTCATAAAATGCTTTTGTAATTTCATTTTGCAATGCTCGTTAAACTTTAATAATTACGTAATTTCAAAATAAATCCTTAAATTTGATATTTTAATGAGGAAATGTTTAATTGAATACAGTAGTCTTTGGCGATGTTTTTACTCGATGAGCTGCAGCTGGGTGATTATGATTTTAATGGAAATCGCAGAGTGGTAAAGAATACTTTTTATTTTTAATGCATTTTTAATGAATAATAAAGTATACATTTAATAAATATTATTATTATCAATGAAACATCTCTTTATTACTTTGAATAAATTCAAAACGTAGAAAAATAATTTTGCATACAGAAAATTTAAATGATAAAGCTTTTCAGCAACGGTTTTTCAGTTATAGGTAGCGACAAGGTAAAGAAAAGTTATATTATTTGGGAAATCGCTGTCCATTTCTCCGAGCACCGCAACGGATTCCGGTGCTCCTCGCGAAAACTCGGTCAATTTATCTGGACCTTTTCGCGCGACGAGCGAACCTGCAGAACTCTGGCGAGAAATAGAGGGCGCGCTCTGCAGAAAGCGGCTGAAATTTTCGTAATGAAAAGCTTCGTGCTCGATCGGAGAGCTTGATAAACCGCGTAGCGAGCGCACAGCACGTCAGGCGCGCTACCGGCGGACATAGTCTTTTATTCCCCCCCTCCTCCGCCGCGCTCGTTACATAAATTAAGTAAGAAGTCACGCTTGTAAGCGCGAGCCCCGGCTCGCTCCCATCCAAACTCCCTCTCTCTCTCTCTCTCTCTCTCTCTCTCTCCTCCCAGCAGCCATTTGCATTTTTAGCAACACCCATAACTCATAGTAGTCGACGCGGAGCACAATGAGACATGCACAAAGTGCGCCCCTATACACACAGGCAGCCCGACGTTGAAAACCCGTTGAGTTACGCGTCCGTGTACACGTGAACGAGCGCAGGTATGCGACCGATAAAAGACAGCCGGTGCTGCTGCCGTTCCTCGCCGCTATGTGTATATAAGCCGGAGCGCGCGACAGACTGTTAAAATGATTGTAGTTAGCCTTCGACGCCGGACCGATAATTTGCCAATCGATTCCAGGCCGATTTTAATAACCGCCACCGAGATTTCAGAGCTGTTGCCTTTTATAACGCTCGATCGTATATCAATAACTATATTGTACGATTTCGCTCGCGCGGCTCTGGCGATAAAGCCAGATAATAGTTTTTTGCGCAACCCCCCCGCACGCAGCGGCCAACCGAATGAAGCGAATTAAGCTGGTGAGAAAACGGTAATATTCTACTTGTCCGCTTGACGAGGTCGAATAAATAAATCGAAATTTAACCGGCTTTCGAAGCGAGATCATTCGCCCGCGAGATTATTTTGAATTTTCGATCAAATTATACAATGCATTAACTGTTACTGCGAAATAATTAATTTATTTGCATGCGAGCCATGCAGTAATTCCCTTAAAGATAATTTACGGCAGCGCGGATAATTCATTATTTGCCAACACTGAAATTAAAATATGTAAAGGCATTTTAAAGCATAAGATTATACCAAATGAAATTATAAAATCCGATACTTTTAATTTATGAACTAATTTCAAGTCGCGTATGTTATCATTAATTTTGTGCTGATTGAAGTAATAACCGATATTTTATATGAGAAATCTCGCAGGCATTGCAGAGTTTTGCATCAATTAAAAGTTGGAAAAGCCTCTTGGAATATCTATTTAAACGTTTACAATAAAATTAAGCGAAATCCCTAATGTACTATTATTGCATCATATTTCGTTACCTCGCATCGGATTATTTTAATCCACTGTATAAAATTATTCCAACTTGCGCGGAGTGGCGCAGAGTATGTTAAACAAGGCTGCGCTTTAGGACATGTTTAGTTTATACTAATGCGTTGTTTCGCGCACAAAATAAGCTGTGCCAGAATGTATAGAATATTCCATTTCCGAAGCAGAAAGTTCTTGAGCTCGCGCAATTTTACGCAAATAAAAGTCTGCAAAAAGCAGCAACGAAAAATCTCTCTTTAAAAAAACACCGAGCAAAAAACAATATTTGAAAATGATATTTTATTCGGCTGCGCATGTTTTCTTAAAAACTTTGTTGTTCGAAAATATCAATACAATAAACTCGAAGCTTTACGCGAAAACGATCCCGCCGAAGCAATAATAAAAAGGCCAACTTGCAAATATACAAAACCATTGGACCATCGGCGAGCAGCGCAACAACGAAAATTCCTCCCCCAGCAGCGTAAATATTCCGTTACGTTTCGCTGGACGGCGACCGCAAAGCTGCGAATCTCCTTTTATAAAACTGTAAGGCTAGAAGTCGAAAGGGGCAGAGCTCGGAGAGTGAAAAAGACCTCCTGACGTTTATTTCTCTCGTAAAAATAAACAATTAGAAGAAGAGGACTGCGAGCCCGTATGCGCACATAAATTATCATAATGCAAACACGCAGTAAAAGTATTTACTATCTTCTCGTACGTGTGTGTGCACGTTGCCGAGTCACGAGCGGCGTTTAGTCTTTCTCTCTCTCTCTCTCTCTCTCTCTCTCTCTTCAATTCGAGCGATTACCGGCGCGACTTTTATAGCTCGCGCGCGAAAGAGACGGATAAAGTTGGGCGCACGCGCTTATTCCGCTGCAGTGGCGACAGCTGACAGATCGTCTAAGTTCCTTTCAGAGCCCGCGACGCGTCGCTTTTTCCCCGAGATTTTGCGCGCGACGACGACAAGAAGCCTTTTCCCTCCTCTTTTTGCCTATCCCCTTTTTTTCAAAGTAAAGACATTGAGGTTTTATTATTCAGATGGCTGGGCTTAATGCTTTTGGCTGGTGCGCCGAGCTCTTTCGCTCCGCTTATTTTAATTCTGTAAATGCGCGCTCTATTTTCTTAAGGAGTTTTCAGCCTGAATTTCCTAAGAGTCGCGAATGATACGTTGGAAGCGGATTCTTAAGCTCTTTCAACTTAACTTAGGCTGCGTTTTTCATATTCTGCGGAAATTTGTTTGGATAATGGAAACCTGTATAATAGAAACTCCCGCGGTTCGTTTTTATTTTTCCGCGCCCATCACATTCATTTAAACTAAAAAAAAATGATTTTTCTTTCTATAAAAATATTACCTCAACAACAATGAATAATTTAAAATGCAAAAGTTATGCAAAACCGTTAAACCAACATAAATATGTAATACTAATAAATAAAGTTGTTTAGCGGGGAAAGTAGTTTTTACATTAAACTAGTTGTTACCTTAGAAATGTTTTATTAAATAATTTAATGTATTTTGCAATAAAAGGAAAACTGCAATCAAAATACAATATCAGAAGAAAGTACAGTTAGGATAAAAGTATCACAAATATGGCATTTTTCCTTTTATATTCTCAGATACGTTGTTTCAGCTTGAAAACGGCTAACACTGACATAAAGAACATCGTGTGAAATGCCCTTATTTTCTGAAACTACTATCGTCCGCCTCAAGCCTAGACAATTGTCTTTTAAACTTTATTATACTTGTACCGGTGTAGTAGATTTCATTCGATAAGCAGAAACGGTAGAACTCTTACACGCGGCTTAGTAAAAGTTAACTACTGAAAAGCAAGCTCTTATTATCTAATATAATAAACCTTGTTTTCCCTTTTTTAAATTACGTAATATAATTTACAGTAAAATTATGCGGCTGAATATATAAATCCTTCCAGAAAAATCGAACCGTTAAATAGTAATCTGCAGAACTGCTTTTCGGTTCAAAGATTTAAATCAACAAGAAATTATGTCAATAGTGTGCTGCAAGTTTACAGAAATCTTCCAAAGTGTACCTTTCTAATCAAACTCCAATCAAGATCCCGGACAAACAAAAAGCAGAGATAGAGATGGAAAAAGGGGGAGACGTTGCAGGATGGAAGTTGGACAAAGCTTCGTTTTCACGACTCCGACAACTTCTCCTGCAAGGATCTCCATTGCAAACCAGAAAATTCCTGCCTCGTCGTTTTCGCGCCTTCGCATACATAGAGCTTTGGGTCGTGCGAGACAGAACGTCGCGCTCGCGACTGACGTTTCTCCTTATAACCTCCCGTCTCTCCCCCTCTTTTTCTTTCCCCTCCAAGAACTCGTCGCCGATGCATAATGGCTGTCTGGTTGCCGAGCGATTGTTCTAAAAATCACGAGAACCTAGAGTCCCTCTCTCTCTCTCTGATTCTATCTCGTTCTATGTACTTTGCCTCATGGATTTTCTGATTGGAACCACTCGAAGAGTTTGCCGCGCAGAAGATGGAACGGCGACGGCGTCGCCGATTCGGGGAGAGACCGGAGAATGACCGAAATTCAAATTAGAATTTAGCCAAGTTCCGAGTGGGTCATTCAATTTTACCCGAGGTTAAGTACTTGGACGAGATCATTTGTTTAAATTATAGACACAGTTTAATATATTTTATTTCCTTAACTTTTTGAAAAAATAAACGTTAACATTCAAAGATTTCTGTTTGTTTAAGAGAGCCCATTTAAATAATGCAGAATAGACGCTTTCATTAAGAATACGTTACCTGTAATAATGATGTTTAAGCTCACGATAAGCATCGGATACTTGATACGGCTTTTAAAAGATGATTATATATTCCGCAATTATCTTACAAACTCACAGACGCGTAAGCACTTGGCTAGAATATCTAATCACTGGAAACATTTATTAACCCAGTGCTTATGCCGGGACAACAGTTTGTTCGCATCTGCATTTTGACGAAGGGCGGCGATGGGCTTCGTCGAAAAAGGCTAATTCTTGCACCCTCGGCTTGCGCAAATCGAACGGAGTCGTTTACGGTCGTTTATGTAACCGCGTCGACGACCCAGATATTTACATCCCAAATTAGCGGACCGCTGCACTTTGTCAATCTCGCGAGGCGGAAAATTCTTAGAAAGGCTTTAGGTGGCGGTTGCGTCACCGAGCGCCGCCCTGCTTCGCTATGCGCCACGACGTCGTGCACATCTCCCTTCCCGCTCGCGAAAAAGAGAAAGCCCTCGGCGGGTCGATTGGAAAAGTGACTAAAGGAGGTTAACCTCTCGCGTGAGGCCCGCAACGCGTCGTGCTCTGCCTACTATGTACAGGGATTTCGTGTCGATGCTCGAGCGAAAATAGCCGCTGATAAAGGAGAGATTACGCTGCGATTATTTTGGGGCTTCCTTAAAAAAGCCCGGCTCCGAAGATGCAACTCGAGATTGCCACTTGACACGGAATTCCTGTAGTATATCCACTATTGGCCGGCGAGTGATTATCCCGATAGCAAATATCACGAATCGCACTTTGCGTTTCTTTCACGGGGGGAGAGAGAAGTCGGCCGCTCGGCGTAAGCCGTTATGCTGCTCCATTAATTCCTCTCCCACACAGAGGCGGCCGGCAACTAGTATTTCGCTACAGCGCTCGCCGCTTAAAATCATATTGTCTTTCCAGTCGATTTCACACCGACTGACGGTGCCGAGAGAAGGGCCGCACTGCCTCTTCGGAGACGCTCAGCCACGTGCATTCCTCTCTCCCTCTCTCCGCGGAGAGTACAGCAGAGTTTCCTGGCCTCCTCGGTTCATTAAGGGCGGCCTGGACGTTTACTTCCTTTTAGTTGCGCTCGGTCCTTCTTTTTTTTGCTTTTTTTTTCTCTTAACGGTCGTGCCAGCGCAGAAAGGTCGTTTCTCATTGTTTTCCGCGGCCGGGAGGAACGCCGAGCCGGACACAATGGACGTCGGGGACTTAAGCCGCTGCTGCTTGCCGAGTTTTAAGGGGGCGTAAGTCAAAACCCTCGACACCGGCTTCATATAATAGAGATGCTTAATTGAAAATACGTATGCGCGGAGGCCCTCCATTCCGAGGGGCTTAAAATATTGCTACTTTTTATGGCAGCGGCGAGGAAATTTTCTTGATTAACTCGTGAAAAATTCCTTCTTCCAAATGCTCGAGATTGGGAGAAGCTTATCAAATTTTTAACACCGTTCTACTACAGATTATATTGAAATTCATCCAACTTCCTCCACGCATAAAGTGTACCGAAAAAGACTAATTAATTGAATATTGGCATATGAAAGTTTTGGTAAAATTTAATTTGGCTCTAAATTTATGCGCAACGAGTAAAAGGCACTAATGGAATTAAAAGTTTGCTTAAATTTTATTTTGAACTTTACAGCTTGATAATTACTTTGAAATTTTCGTTGAATTAAAGCCCGTAAAAAACTAGTAAAAATTTTTTCAAATAATCCAAATTGAAGAAATGATTATATTTTTTTTAATCTTATTTAATGTCGACTTTTACGCTACCTTGTGGCTTGCCAAATCACGACGGGACAAACAGCTCATAAAGGTGACTTCCGAACCACCTGAGCTTTGTGATGTTATTAGACACTTGTAAATAGATACAATGGTATCCTAATTTCAGTTTTGCTGGAGACCGCGGGATCGAGTCAGAGACCTTCGGGTTAAAGGACCAGTATTCTACCAACTGAACCATCGCTGCTCCAAGAAATGATTATGTTTCCTCAAAACTGATTATGTAAACGGCGACGTGCTGTAAAACGACCATTTCGATTTATAGAATTTGTTTACTTTGTATCAGCAAAGCGGTTTAATTAGTACTTATTATTTTACAGCCACTTATTTCCGCCGTAATTTCTTGTGCTCCACTGAACATCGCCGCGGCAACAAAGGTAAAGCTAAATTCAGCGAAATACTAAAGTTCAGGACAAAAACCAACTAAAGCAACCGTTTGCGCGACGATCTAGACGTTTATTTAAAAAGGAATTGCTTATTCTTTAGTTTGCTAAGGCCATAAATCGATTTCCTTCATTGTTTTAGAAATGACAAGTTGTGAAATGCATTAACAAGTTTTTTGGCTGGTGCAAAACCTCGCGAAGCTATTATTAAATGATAGCAGTAGAATCTTTATTATCCCTTTAATTATTTTCAAAGCAAACTTTATAAAGTTTTGTACACTTCATTATCATTTTTAATAACTTGCTATTCGAAAATTTATTATTAAAATATAATATACAACATATTTATTGTTGCAACATTCCACGATTTTAACAGAATAAAAATATGAGTAATTATTTCTCTCAGATATTTAAGTCCAATAAAAAAAAATGTTATTACCTTGTCGTGCTCCAGCAGCAAAATTTTCATTGGAATCTTGTCATTTAACTCATAGGATCTACATCGTCAATCAACCCAAAATAAATTTCAATTTGCTTCCCACTATCTTTTAATATTTCCCTTCGTCGATATCTGGGACTCTTTTTTCCTCCTTCCGACAAAGTGCAAAAGGTCGTAAAGCAACATGCAGCTTAAGATGGACGGAAACTCCAAGGCGCCTTGGAAATAATCAGCAGTGCCCCGAGGTGGTTGCCCGAGATTTTGCGGTCGCGAGGGCGTTAATGTCGTGGAGCTTTTCGCGCCGCCGCCCGGCGATGTAATCGTAAAAGGCGCAACGACAGCAAGTACCACAGAGAGAGAGAGAGAGAGAGAGAGAGAGAGAGAGAGGGAGAGAGTCAGAAAGGAAAGATGCCCCGAGGCGCCTTAACATCGTTTCGCTCTTAGGATTCCAGGGCCGGGTTCGACAGGCGTTTATACGTTCTTTTAAGCGTGTAGTTCAGTCGAGGGACGGTCTTTTTTGCGCATACCACGAATTGTTCGCCAATAGACCGGGGCACAATTTATTGTCTTGATCTTTGGATACTTGTTTTACAAGATAAGCTTTTTCTGCGGACCGACGCCCGCGCCTTTGCTGCACGGTGTGTTTACTCTCTCTTTTTAGGGGGGAATCCCGTGCAGAACGTCAAAAATTAACCAATTTTTAAGAATTTTTTTGGGCGATAAGGAACAAAATAAATATATCTAAAATTTTATGATCTTTTTACAAATGTTTTTACTTGTTTTAACAATTTTTTTTATTTGAAAATAATAAAAAATAACTGAGTTATATTGAAAAGTCTTGAGTAAGTCGTGAAGCAATGTTTGACACGATGTACACCTCGATGTACACTCTAGCGCCATCACTAATAATCTACAGCAGTCAGGAAAGAAAAACTGGTTAATGTAGTCCTGTGGCCAATTTAATGATGAACCTCCGTTTTAAGAAAAAAATCAAAAATTGTAAAAATGGTAGACATAAAACAAAAAATTTTCATTTTTTTGAAAAAAAATTGCCCTCTTTTTTTGTATTAAAAACGTGTTTATTTTCTAAATATTAATTATATGTGAGGTTCATTCAAGAGTCATTAGTATTATTAAAACGTGTGTGTTAAATTTGAAGCCAATTGGTTGAATACTTTTTGAGTAATCGTGTACACCGATTTTAAACTTTGCGAAAAAAAATTTTCGAGAAAAACGCTTTTGAAGTTTCACTATATCCGTATAGCCGCGCGAAAGTGCATCTCGAATATAGGCTCTCATCAAAATAGTTTTGACTTTTAGTTCAAACAGTAAAGTTTATTGCATTTTACAGATGTCAAAGTAACTTTTAAGGGGGTTATATACTGATTTTTTCCTCACGTAAAAAGCCCTGAAAAAAAAAAATCTGTATGATTATGGCTTCTTTTGATAATATCTATCAAAAATATAGCATATGTTGATCAAATGGGCC